>APFE030535942.1:49231-77422 GCA_000404065.3 Pinus taeda | reverse complement strand
GGCATGGGCAAGAGATTAGGAAATTGTTGTCAAGGTGGAGTTTGTTAGTATTGACAACAAATTAGTTAGGTTTTTTTTTTTTAACTGAATTGTAATTAGGCGGTTGCATCTATTCGGTTATGTAACGATAGATAGGCATGATATAAAATTAATGTAATACACATGAATAAAGTCAGAGCGGAGAATCATAACCATTCAGTTCAAATTCAGTTTCCGAATCTTGGCAAGGGTTATTGTTTTCTTATTTCTTTATTTCATCTATTTTTTCTACAATTGAAATGTTACTTTCAACTGCCGGAATCCGCCATTAAAATGGCGACTACAAACAAGGTTTCGTTCCGGAAAATTGTCATGAGTCCATCGGACCATCTTTCTCGCAATGGTGGTTTTTCCTCAAATGGCCCCGATACAATCAGCTGTTGACACGTGCCCAGAGCCACTGTTCCAAAACAGCTCTTCATCAGAGCATAAAAAAATAGCTCTTCATCGGAGCATAAAGATCAGTCAGAAAAGTCCGCCCGATATTGATTGCAATCGTTCGATTGAGTTCAACGTTGTCCACCGTCGATTGAAGCGAGGGCTGCGTACAAGTCTGCACCATGACTTGCGTGAAGTGAAAGTCTTTTTATTTGACCATTGTTCTGTCACTAAAGCAATTTAATGAAACTTATTGCAGTCATAATTGTTGGTAAAGATTTTTAATTTTATTATTTTCTTATTCACGGGAGTATGTTATAAGAAAATTGCATTGTCATTTTGTTAGAGGGTTGAACATATGCAATGCGCAGCAACGCGAGAGCATATGAATGCACAACAATGCAGTGCAGAGATTAAAAAGTAATGTTTTTGTTTATGGTATGAAATGTAATACGCACAACAGTGCGAAGAAGGAAGGAGTAGTGCGAGCATAGGGAGCACGCAGCGGCGTTAAGATATGTTTTTGGTTGTTCGTTGAACATGTAATGTGTTAATCCCTCTGCAACATAGCACAACAGTGCATGAAGGTAATTTTTTTTGTTGGACATATGAAATGAAAAATACGTACAGCAGCGCATATGTGTGAAGTTAAAAGAAAGAAGTTTTTACACACACAACAGTGTAATATGCAGAGGATGAATGTAATTTTTTTTTATTGAATATGGAATGTAACGTAGCAGCGTGTAAATAAAAATTTTACACAGCAGTGTTGAATTTTTATTGTGAGACAGAGTATTTTTTATTGTAGCATAGACGGTTGGTGAATCCCTCTGTTAAGAGGAAGATGCTTTTCAGCATAGACAGTTGGTGAATCCCTCTGTTAAGAGGAAGATGCTTTTCAGCATAGACAGTTGATGAATCACTCTGTTAAGAGGAAGATGCTTTTCAGCATAGACAGTTGCGAAATCCCTCTGTTAAGAGGAAGATGCTTTTCAGCATAGACAGTTGGTGAATCCCTCTGTTAAGAGGAAGATGCTTTTCAGCATAAACAGTTGTGAAATCCCTCTGTTAAGAGGAAGATCTCGTTTTGTAACAGACATTCTATAAATGAATACAAAGTTCTTTTGTGTGTGTTGTTAATCTCTGTCTTCTGGAAACAAATGTTTGATCCTGTGGCAAAAACAGAGTATTACTCTCTGTTCAGTGATTTTGTTTTGGAATTTACCAGAAAATTCCCAACAGTGGTATCAGAGCTTGTCCAGGCTCTTTGAAGGTGTCAAAGAAGCTAAAGGAAGGATTTTTTGCTGCAGCAGATTCTCCAGCAGAGTGAAGTCTCAGGCAAAAGGATCCAGGTATTACTCAAGTTAGTTTTGTGTTACTGTTGCAACAGCCAGTGATTTTTAAAATACACAGTCAAGTTTTTTGAGGCACAGTTAAGAATGGCAAGGTCAAGGAAGAAAGTCTCCAAATCTCCTAAGGATGTGTCTCCCTCTACTACTAAAATAGAAGACAATCAATTTGAAAGGATTCTATTTGAGGCTCCAAGGTTGAATGGGAACTTTCATATATGGGAAATAAAAATGAGGAATTTCTTACAGTCTCAAGGGATTGAAATTTGGGAATCAGTGATTGATGATAGCAGGATGGATAGAGAATCCAAGGAGTACAATGCAAAAGCAACAAAGAAAATCTTATGGGCTACCTGATTCTGTAAAGAAGAATCTAAGAAAATATTCATCAGCAAAGGATATATGGGACAAACTTCATGACCTTCACTCAAAAGGAGCACTGACCATGACCATCAATCAAAAAGGAGATCTTGAATCCATCATAGAAGCTGAAAATGAGAATGATGACATCAAGGCTGAAGCAGACCTAGAAGATGAAAAGAATAAAAAGGACTTTGTAGAAGAACTCCTTGCTCAACTTATGACTGCCATGGAAGAGATTAACAATTTGAAAAAGGAAAATGAAGCACTTAAGAAGATAACTCCAGTTGGTAACCAAGATCAAACAAAGAAGAAAGTTGACCTCATCAAGCTTCAAGTACAAGAAAGGGATGAAGAGCTTGCCAAGCTTAAGAAGGAATTGAATAAAGCAAAGAAGCAGGAAGATACCTTGTCAAGTCAACTTGAAGAAAGGCACAAGAGCGTGAACAAACTTGAAGAAGAGATTGGTGAGTACAAGGTAGAGGTCTCCTCCCTTAAGTCTCAATTACAAGAAGCCAGGAAACAGGCACAAGAAGCTGAGAAGAGAATGGAGAGAAGTCAAGCAAAGAATGAAGAAATATTCAAAATGAAGTCAGATATCATCTCCCTTAAAATAGTAGCAGCTGAAGCTACTCATAGTAAGGAAGAAACTGAGGAACAACTTGCAAATAAGAATAATGAGTGTGAAAGATTGGAAGAAGAGATTGTCCTCCTCAGAAAAAAGGTTGAAGGGATGAACAAAATCATGAAGAGCTCTCAAGCCTTGGATGACATGCTCAGCTATCACAGATGTCCATTTGATAAATCAGGACTCGGGGTATGAAGGTGAACCCTCAAACAAGAATGAAAATGCTTTAAGAAAAAGAGATGTGAAGAAGCCAGAAAAAAATTGTGATGCTCCTAGTTCCAGCAAAGGCCAGGAGAAAAATCAAGGCTACAATAGAAGAAATCCTATTCCAAGAAGAAATCTTGCTCCAAGTAGAAAACCAGCTCCAAAAAGAAATGTAGATTATGTCAAGAGGCAAGAGGGAATGGTTATCATCAAAGGATCTCAAGGCAGAAAGGCTTCAGACTTACATCAAGGAAACCTCCATCTCCCAGGTACCAAAGTTCATTTTTTGGTTATTGTTATTCTGGTTCAAACTTTGGTCATATGGCAAAAGACTGTAAAGCATCTCATAGAGATAGATGTTATAGTTTCCGACAACCTCCAAAAAACAATTTTACAGGAAGAAATCATGAAATCTTATTCATGAACAATGTAGAATGCTTCAAGTGTCATAACATTGGTCATATGGCATGTGATTGCAACTTAACATGGGCTCTTACACAAGCTAGAACCATGCAAAAGAAGAAAGTTACACAAGTATGGAGAAGGAAGGAAATACAGTCTGAAAGTCCTTTGAGCTCTCCAGCCAATCTAAGTTTGTTTTGAGAAGACTCTGCCAAAAGGAGACGATGCAACAGTTAAGGGGAGCCTGTAATTCTTGATCATTATTGCTGAACTATATTAACAGTCATTCTTTGATGAAGATCTTCTTATAGGGGAGAGATATGGAATTAAATCTACCATAAGAGCAGAGAAGAAAAGGTTACAGGATAGTTTGGAGATGCAAAGATTGGAAATTTTGCCTAAGGCAGAGAGAAAGGGAATATTACATGATTGGAGTGCCTAAGCACAGTAGTGAAAGCGATGAAAGGAAAGCTAATACGAATAGGCAGAAAAGTCTTGATTTTTTTGATGAAATGACTAGGTAAAACTGATAACTCAGCAGTTGAAATTAAAGGGGAGTGTTGAAATGTTATTTTCAACTGCCGAAATCCACCATCAAAACGACGACTGCAAACAGGCTTTCGTTCCGGAAAACTGTCATGAGTCCATCGGACCGCCTTTCTCGCAATGGTGGTTTTTCCTCAAATGGCCCCGATACAATCAGCTACTGACACGTGCCCGGAGCCACTGTTCCAAAATAGCTCTTCATCGGAGCATAAAGATCAGTCAGAAAAGTCCGCCCGATATTGATTGCAACCGTCGGATTGAGTTCAACGCTGTCCACCGTCGATTGAAGCCAGGGCTGCGTAGAAGTCCGCACCATGACTTGCGTGAAGTGAAAGTCTTTTTATTTGACCGTCGTTCTGTCAGTAAGGCAATTTAATGAAACTTACTGCAGTCGTAATTGTTGGTAAAGATTTTTAATTTTATTATTTTCTTATTCACTGGAGTATGTTATAAGAAAATTGCATTGTCATTTTGTTACAGGGTTGAACATATGCAATGCACAGCAGCGCGAGCACATATGAATGCACAACAGTGCAGTGCAGAGATTAAAAAGTAATGTTTTTGTTTATGGTATGAAATGTAATACGCACAACAGTGCGAAGAAGGAAGGAGTAGCGCGAGCATAGGGAGCACGCAACAGCGTGAAGATATGTTTTTGGTTGTTCGTTGAACATGTAATGTGTTAATCCCTCTGCAACATAGCACAACAGTGCATGAAGGTAATTTTTTTTGTTGGACATATGAAATGAAAAACACGCACAGCAGCGCGTATGTGTGAAGTTAAAAGAAAGAAGTTTTTACACACACGGTAGTGTAATATGCAGAGGATGAATGTAATTTTTTTTTATTGAATATGGAATGTAACGCAACAACGCATAAATAAAAATTTTACACAGCAGTGTTGAATTTTTATTGTGAGACAGAGTATTTTTTGTTGTAGCATAGACGGTTGGTGAATCCCTCTGTTAAGAGGAAGATGCTTTTCAGCATAGACAGTTGGTGAATCCCTCTGTTAAGAGGAAGATGCTTTTCAGCATAGACAGTTGGTGAATCCCTCTGTTAAAAGGAAGATTCTTTTCAGTATAGACAGTTGGTGAATCCCTCTGTTAAGAGGAAGATGCTTTTCAGTATAGACAGTTGTGAAATCCCTCTGTTAAGAGGCAGATGCTTTTCAGCATAGACAGTTGGTGAATCCCTCTATTAAGAGGAAGATGCTTTTCAGCATAAACAGTTGTGAAATCCCTCTGTTAAGAGGAAGATCTCTTTTTGTAACAGGCAGTCTATAAATGAATACAAAGTTCTTTTGTGTTTGTTGTTAAATCTCTGTCTTCTGGAAACAAATGTTTGATCCTGTGGAAAAAACAGAGTATTACTCTCTGTTCAGTGATTTTGTTTTGGAATTTACCAGAAAATTCCTAACATAGAGTAGGCATATCCTTGTTCGATTACATGTAAGAGGCATTCAATATTGGTAACTGCAAGTATGAAGCTTATGGAGGAGGCCATGGTAACATGGTAACTAATTATTTCAGTCAATCGGAAGTTTGGGCGATCGATTGAATCAAGGAAAATACCAATACATTAGAACTTCCAGATTTTGGTTTTGCAAGAGCATTGGGAGTTTTTGCAAGTGCATTAAATATTAAAAAAAACCAGGAAATTAGTATCCTACTAGTTATTGTAGAAAGTGTCTTTGCAGTTATTATTGCAGAGGAATTTCTTACATTAGGGTGAATCGATTTTATTGAATAAGCTGGTGAAAGAGAAAGGAGGCTAAGTATCATAATCCATTAATGCCCAGCCATAATGTCATCATTTTAATTTTGGAAGCACCTCAGGAGTTGACATGGTAACACATTAGTCAGTCCTTTGAGTTACAATACTTCTGCGAATCAAAAATGGAAAAAAATTACAGATCAGGAGCAAGAACATAACAAGCCTTTCTCTCAGAAGATCCATGCTATCCTTCAACAGTCTAAGGACATCCAGAAGGAAGATGTAAAAAGAAAGCGTCTCTTTGAACTTGGATCCAAATTGCAATATACAAAGTCTGAATATGTACTCTTATGGTTGGACACATTAGATATGGCGTTGTCCTTGATAGAGGAATTAGATTGGAAAAGGTCAGGTTGGGCCTTGAAGCCATCAATGATCGCTTTGATACAAGCCTTGTTTTTGGAGAATTCTTGTGAAAATGTTAGGCTCACAGTTGTCTCTTGTCTCAACCAGATCATAGCTTTAACATCGCCACTACCACCTTACAACAATGATATCATGAGGGAGATATTGTAGTTGATAGGAGAAACCCTTCAAGGGTTGAACAACATCATACTTCCGACCTTTCAAAAGTGACACAAAATTCTAGAACTGATGGCAAAGTTCAACTTTGGCACATTCATGTTGAACCTGGAATGTAATGACTTAATATTTCAGGTATTCCAAAACTTTCACACCAAAATTACATCAACTCATATAAACTATTGTGTCCTTGTTCCTAGAAGGAGATACCAACATCTGAAAGATACTGAGATCCAAAATTTTTACCATTTGGAGGAAGGAATTATTTGTATCATCAGTTGCCTATGATCTAATGGAGAAGTTGTTCATACAAAACATAAAATTGCTTAGAAGGGCGTTGACTAGGAAGGAGTTGATAAGGATTAATGGAGGAAGCAAGAACAAAACCTGTAGCAATAATGAAAAAGGAGGAGAGGACTATGCTTTATCTGCAAGGTACCTTGGGCCCTTAGCCATTCATATCCAGGTGATAGTAAGGAAGCAACAAAGATAGAACAAGATGAGATTCCTTCATATCATAGGGAGTCTTCTGTAGTCGGGTCTATTTATTTTCAGGATGGTGAGCAGTGGCATGATATTATTCAGGGAGACTTGCAGGATGACAATCATTTGGAAGTGCGTGAGGAAATTCTACCTAATGGTATTAGTGAGGTAGAATATTATACAACTGAGTCCATAGGTCTCCAGGGAGATGTCCATAAAGAGTATGGACCATCATGTGTAGATAATATTCCACCTATACTTCCATGTTTGACAGCTAGAGAAGGTGGAAAAATTATCCCCACATGTGGAGAAGGTCAGGAAGAATACATTCAAGGAAAATCAAATGAGGAGCCAGTAGTAATAAACTGACATGATGAGCATGATCATGCAGGGATGCATGAAATATATAGCATGCAGGATGACCCATTTTTGGAGGGTCAGTCAAAGGTTAAAGATGAAGTTGTAGTCATGGGGCATTTGGTGCAGACAGATACAAAGACATTCAATAGAGAACCAGAATTCTCAGTAGAGGACTTTCAGGAGAGGATCATGCATTTAAAGACAAATCTTATGATCTTGAAGCAGAGAGTCTAGATAATTCGAGACATTGTCTTACAGTTGAATAGAAAAATTGAGGAGCTCATAGGGGTATGTGCCAAATCAATGACCAAGTTGTCTAGTGTTGAGGAACGACTCAAGTCCCTCACAAGGTAGCAAGAGGAGTACAATTGGGAATTCTAGAGCAGCCATCTACAAGAGTGCATAAATAAGGCTTGCAACACTACCAACCCACCATTATATATTTGGAAGAGCGGGACAAATTTCTCCAAATGAATCATGTTGGGTGACTGAGTGGAGCAGCTTGAGTTGAGCATTAAACGACATCAACATAATAGATTTGCAGGTATTCATCCTTCCCAAGGCATGGATTGGCAAGAGATTATGAGTTGGTACTCTATTGATGGGTTAATTCCTAGGAAGATACTCACATCCAAGAGAATATTGCAGCTTGGGCCCTTTGGCACAAGAAGTGGTGGAAGGATGAGATGGTATCATAACCCACAGGTCCCAAGACTTAGGTGGCATCGAGATCTAGGAGAATCCATTGGGGGCCAGATTGGCTGGAGGATTGTTTGGGATCCAGGTGAATCTATCGAGGGAAGGATTGACAAGAGGATTGTTTGAGATCTAGGTATCGAAGGATCCATTCAAGATCATTTAGAATGGAGGCATAAATGTCTTGATGTTTTTGTTGTCGATAGCAATGGATTTCTTGAGGACAAGCAATATTTGGGCAGGAGGATTTGTAATATTCCATTTTCTGGATATGGTCAAAATAGATAGAATCTACCTGTGGTATTTACCCATAGTATCTTCCCATAATATTCCCCTTCATTTTTTCGAGGGAAAATAATTAAATAAAGCTTCTAGAGAGTCCATCAAGCCTATAAAAGGGGATGGGAGCTAGGCATTAAGGGCATTCCAAGGTTATTTATCTATTTTTTCTTTGTTGAGAACTTGGCAAGGCCAGTTCTAGTTTGATCCCAAGGACGAAAACCTCGTGGGAATAATTTGTCTGGTGGATCCATCCAGGGTCTATGACTGTGCTTCAATATTGTTTGATGAGCAACCTTGCATGCCATTGGTGAAGGTTTCTTATGTTAATTATTTTGGCATGTATCATTTGTAGTAATTAATTAAATGAAGTGGTTGCAGTTCCAGATCCCTTATATGTTATGTTTCTTGTTGAATACTTAAGTTAATTAGAACATGTTGTAGTGGCTACAACCACCCTCCAAAATTTTTCCTTAGCTTCGTTTTGGAGCCTCCCTACCAACCTTCATAGTAGCATGTCTTGCTTCGTCAAGTACACAAGGTCCAGTGATTTTCTTACAAAGAGATAGCCTGTTGATAAAACCTTGATGCATTACCCTCACAGTTTGTTCATCCGGACTTGGTACAGTAGCAAGATGAGTAGCTCCTTCAAGAATTTGCGTAAATCTGGAGGGAAACTAGCCTTCCCTCCAGAAATTGTACAATCCTGATTGGAAGCCTGCTGGGCCCTAGACTTGCATAATTCTACTAAGAAAGATTCACCTAGAAAATTGCACAATCCTTCCCAGCTGGCCTGCTCAGCCCAGAATTTGCGCAAATTTGGGCACCAGTCAGTTGGTTTGCCCAGAAATTGTGAAAATTTTCTGAGCAGCTAGCCCAGCTCCCAGCCAGAAATTTGCATTTTCTCCCAACAGTTGAGCAGCCTCTTGCATGTGCAACTGAGTTGACCTGTTCCCTCCAGGACCGAGAAAACAGAATTGCATGCATGGGCTTCTTCTCCCAAGGCAACATGCAAAGGCATCCCTTGTTTTAGGGGTCTATTTTTGGCAGTTGGAGGTTACATGCAAGGATCACTTCACAAACCTCCCACCAAGTGTCGCTTTCCTTAAATTTGTGGCATACGCATCACAACCTCGATTTTATCAAAACTCATCAACCGGATGTTGCAAAGATCATTCCTCACATCAACCTTGCAGCTTTGACATCCCACATCGCATCTAGGAGTTGTCAGCACATTCAACTTAGTTGTTTTGGGGTAAGCCTACTTTCCATGTCTTGCGTTTCATTTCCAGCTCTTTTTGTGCTTCGCTTCGTATGAACAATGTCTTCTTGATTTCAGTGAGCGCTTTTTGTCATTTTGATACATTCTAGCTTGTACAAGCACCATTTTAGTTTTCATTAACATCTCATTATTGTCACATGCATGAAACTGTTTTCCACGAACACTCGCTGATTCGGCGACTCACCTCACTCATATGCATGTTGTTCCTTTTCCTAAATATTCCATTCACTATTTACATGTGCGATCATTCACTTATGTTTACACTCAGTATCTCCATGCATTCGCATTCACATTCGCTTTCAATTTCCCATCGGCGAGTCTGGGTAGCCTTGGCCCGGACTATGCCTCAACAAGACAACATTGTATAATCCTGAGAGGGAAGGCTTTGTCTTCCTCTCAGGAAATGCACATTTCTGCCCAGCGACTGTCCTCTAGTCTTGTATTGCGCAATTATGAGGGACAATGACTGTTGGCCCAGAAAATTGCGCAATGCAGTCACTGAGCCTGCAACCATTTCCAGCTGAGATTGCGCATTGTGCAATTCCAGCAGTCAGTAGCTAGAATGGATTGTGAATTACATAGTTCCAACAGCCAGTCAACCTCCCAACAGCCCAGATTGTGCCTTGCGTAGTCTTGGTAGTCAGTCTCCAAACCTCTCGGTGGAAATTGCGCGACCTTCATGATCAATCAAACAGGTATGTCGCAAGTCAATTCTCAAGTTCATTTTGGTTTTCGACTAACAGATTGCTTGCCATGAGTGTTACCATGTCTCCAGGTATCGCAGGTGTTCATCTGCCTCTCAACAGCACAGGTACAATGGTTTCCAAGAGAGCAGAGTCGAAGACACTGTTCAGAGCACACTTTGGGATGCAGTCGATCAAGTGTCTATGAGCTTGCCTACTCACGAAGACATCAAGTTGTTCGTAGACAAGGACATCAAGATATGACAGCAGCAATATCATAGCAAGAAGCATCATGAACAACAACTGAAGGCAGCATACCAAATGCAATGAATGCAAGGGGAAGGTTGTTGACAACACGGGGGTGGAATAAAGTTGCAAGCTCAAGCAGATCCACTGATGATGAAAGCAAGTTTGGAGACTCAAGCTATGAGGTGACGGCACGATCATGTGAAGGCAGAGAATAGAACAAAGAAGGAGTTGTGTGTGCTAAAGCAGCAACTCAAGGGAGAACATGAGTTGCACAGAAAATCGAATGAGTTTCAGTAGGAACAGGAACAGCAGGGGGCACAACATGCACTCACGGATGAAATTGCGCTTATACAAGTTATATATCCATCCCAGCAACTGGCACGGAGCAGACATGGTGAGCAATGTTGTAGATCGCATGCAAGGGATTCAGTAACATGCATGTCATTGTGGCACACATGTGATCCAACCCATTCAACACACTCACCAAGATGAAGACAAGAAGCAATTCCAACTGGAGTTGAACATGTAGTTGACAGTTGATGTGCATGACCACCATCATACACTGAAAGATCAACACGAACACTATGCATGAGTGTGTTGTTGGTTCGTCTGCACCCAAGAAGGCCATGTGCATGTTGGCAAATGAGTTGGATGTTGCAACAGAGGCAAGAGTTCGCTTCAACAAGATGTCACCATGGGGTGCATGCATACCATCATGGATGACCCAGCTTGGCATCAACTCACCACCTTCACCATCACAAGCATGTCAAAGAGCTAGTCTCACCACAACATACCAAGTGTCAGTGATGCCTTGCATGGCTTTCTCAAGCCATTTTGTCTCACATGAGCACATATGCATTGTAGTGCAACGTCATGTCAAGTGGAAGTTCCAGTGTCAATAGTTGGATGTAACAGTCATAGAGTAGATGAAGAGTCATGAGGGTAGATGAACTGTCACAAAGGAGAATTTTAAGAGTCACGCCACCCTTTTCTATAAATAGAACCTCATAACTCATTGTAAATGCTTTTGGTCAGCCAAGCTTCGATAGGAGTATCATAGAGAAAGCTTGGACAATAGTGTAACGGGCCTTGGCTTCTCCACTACGCAGAGCTAGTGCATCTCTTTGGAGGAGAAGGCGGTTGTGGCTGTAACATTCCACTATTAGAAATAGTGGTTGGACATGGATGTATTGTATGACTGGAACTTACACTTAATATAACAGAGCTAGCACGTTTAATGCATATGTTGTATTATATTCTATGTTATCTAGTTTACTCTAAATGATATATGTATTTGTTTGCGTACGCATGCAAGTATGGACTATTCTGTATAAGTATGTATGAATCTTTCTGAAATGTGTTGTGGGTTTAACCATCACTTTGGATTGCTTGCTAACTTGCTTTCCAGCTTGTGATGCATCTTCGCTCATTTGTTCCCTTCCAAGCCACGTACTATTATAGGTTTCCAACGGGTATACTCACCTCACCCTCAGTGTGTTAGAACCTCTCATGCACCTTCCTTGGCTTGTTGCAACTGGCACACCCTTGCTACCAACAGAGACATCTTACTTGCCTTTGTGTGAAATCATAGTCAAGGCACTATCGTACGACCCACTGGGACTCCTACACCAAACGGTCTGAGGTCTAATTGGGAATTCTTATCGGGGAGATCCCCTTACATGTTGGCGGGTCTAACACCACCAAGATAACACTATAGTGTGCTAAATTGGTAAAAAAAATTAAGGTTTGGGGTATTACAAGGATCTAGATATCAATAGTTCAAACCACTAGGAGCAATCAACCATCCACCTTCCAGGATAAGGTATATGGCATATCCATATATTTGTTTACTTTAGCTTTTGTTTCCATGCATGTCAACAACATTAAGTAGATCATAGGTACAAATGTCTATCATAGATCTTAGGCATTTTTATGTATGTGTACTCTGGCAATAAATAAAAATTCAAGTAAACATCGGCTAAGAATCAGAAGCCTCAAGGTGAACTGCTATATCTACAGTCTAAGCCTTAACCCCTTCATGAGATTCTTCTCACATTGGCTTTGATCACCATATGATGAAGGATTTCAAGCTCCCTAAAAACAACCAGTATGACTCAATATATATTAGCCAATGGGAGTTATTTGGATGCCTATTCCAGTGGCTCTAACTTAACTATTAGGTATTTTTTGGTTCCCATGTGGGCTTAATAAGGTCTATTATATTATGGCTAATTTTAGGGCTTATATTGGGGCCATGAACCAAGTGTTAACTTTAGTGGTGTGTAATTTGTGAAATTATGATAAGTTGCAACTGAAAAATAAAGTGCTTTAAATGAAATTAAAGGTAACTTAAAATTAAAAATTAGTAAAAACAACTATGCAAATGAACAACCAATAACATTCACCACTTGACAAAAACCTACCTAGCCTGTGAGAATTTCATGCAAGCTAAAAAAATTAAAATATAAGGAAAAAATGAGTCCAATATGGGTAGGTGAATAACTAAGAGAAATTCTAAGTTATGTGTCATTAATCGACAACCAACTTTATGTAGCAATAACAACAAATATACAATCATTTTGGGCTACTAAAGGTCCTCTAAAAGATATATCATTGAAGGGGTATCTAAAGAGAAAACAAAATGGAGGCCAATACTAACGAAAATATAGTTTTTAGCTAATAAGCTATATGGATAAAATCACTGAACAAATATAGAAATGACTAAAAAATGGTTTCTACTAGCTTGCTTGAACAAACTCCCTAACCAGTCCCAAAGATCTAACTTGGTGGAGTAATAGAAACCATTTATGGATCTCTTTATTCCTCTTGATATGTCGGGAAAGAAATATCAAAGCTTGATGATGTCTTACTATGAAAAGTAATCCTAAACCTATACTTAAAACAAAAATCTAGAAAAAATGTAAAAAAGAAATTGCAACTTTTATAAAATTGGGTAGTGTAGAAAATTGACATATTCGTGCATTGGTAACATAGATTCTAGGTCAATAAGTGTGTTATCTCAACTCAGTTTTGGGGTTGAAAAATGATTTGGCACTCCCATAGCTTAAATTGTTAGGATCTACTCCAAAAATATTGCATGTTGACTCGTCAAGACCTCCACCCTAAGAAACACACATACGACAAAACAAACACCAAAATAATCTAAAAATTACTAAAAATGGGAAGCAAATGAGGGAGAAAGGAGAATGAGCACTCGTAGAACAAAAACTAAGATCTAAGAATCTTCATATCCCCAATGAAGTCGCTAGTTTGTTGGTGTTTTCTATAGCAAGGGTAAGCAAAAAGTAAAAAAAACTAATGGTTGTACTTAGCCCAACATTTGATTATGAGAATTATGTTAAGCTTAGAGTCTATTGATTACTATTTAGCATATTACGTTCATAGATCTATTAAAAAACAAGAAAAACATTACAGAAATATAAACAATGAATTTCATAACAGAACTGGCTCTAGTGTTTTCCTACTCCTTTAGTGGACTAATTTTTTTCTTAGGGTTCGACTTTAAGGGGGTCCGACAGCTGGAACCCTAGTTGTCATGACCCCCTTTTCCTCTATGTGGTGTCGCTTGGGTTTGATGGTGTCTTGATGGTTGTTATTTCTTCTTGCTCGTTACTATCATCGATGGGTCATTGCTAAATATTACCCTGTTTCTCTCAGGTGTGGAATCATTGCGGGGTTCTCATGGTTTTCGATGGTGATTGATTGCATGTGGGGAGTTGAGGGGGTGGGTGGCCTCCTTGTCACTCTGTTTTGTGCCTCTTTCACATTGTGGTGCTTCGCTCATTGTCAAATACTTGTGTGTTGCTTCCTACCTGGTTGATGTGGGGTTTTTGTTGGGATATTTCTCGTCTTTTTTGGAGGCCCACTCTAGGCTTGTTTTTTCCTGGGCTTCTAGGTGGCCTCTACCCATATTTTGTATATAAATTTTGCACCCCATTGGGTTTTTTTTCTGGTTTTTGGTTGAACCTTTTGGGGTTTCTTGGCGGGCTTGCGTGCCATATTTCTTGTTTGACCTTTCGACCTTGTTATATGGATATATTTGAGCCTCATGTGGGATCAGGGTAGATCCCAAGGAAGGTACTAGGTTTTCATGTGTATAATATATTTCTTTTCTAGTTTATGAATGAAAATTCAGGATTTTTTCAAGAAAAAAAAGAAATGTATAATAGAACTCCAAATTACCCAAAATAATGGTATTTTATTAATAGCAACTATGGGGAGATATCTTAGTTGAAATGTAGTTTGGTCACTCTCCTCCTTGGAAGGGTTCATGATGTATCTTATCCTACAAGAAAAATCTAACTCTCCAAACAGTAGAAAAGTAATAATAAAAAAATTAGTTAGAGCTCAACTAGTGAGAAGAACTCAAATATCACAAGAGAAAAGGTTGGACAATGAAAATGGTCATGGTTAAATGAGAAAAGAAACCTCTCCTATTTATAACTAAATAGTTTTTATATTTCATGAGGTCAAATAACAAAATATATTTGTTGGACCAAATCAAGATCTAATCAGTTATGGTATTTTATTAATTTTGTGTGAGCAAATGGTAAAAACAAAAATGGTTAATGACCTTTATTATGGCTAACTAACTCAAAAATAATGACTTATTGAGTTAATTAATGAAAGAAATCCATAAATAAATAGATAAAATTAAGATTATATCAATTTCATTGGATAACATGGTTGGGAATAATTTAAAAATAAATGATTTATGATCCAATAGTAGGTGAATTTTATTGTATTGGGATTGTGATTCAATTGGTTAGAGTATTGCCCTATCAAGATGGAAGTTGCAGGTTCGAGCTCCGTTAGTCCCGATACAATAACTTAATAAATTAAGCTCTTAATCCCCGTAGAAGAGTGGAAAAGAAAATGAGTATATAAACCATGTTATTAGTAATAACAAGGGCATCTCTGAATACTCAAATTTTATATCTAAAGTGAGTTTCCAAGAAACTACTCGGGCCTTAGCTAAAGCTTCTCTAGAAGGTTATGTCTATTGGTTGAAAGGCTTGAAGGGAAACATTATTCTCACGGGGATGATATATGTTGGTACTAGGCAACATATTCACCATTTAGGGAAACGAAATGGAATATATCTAAGAATAGGGAATAGGAATCTATTTAGCAATAAAGTGAAGGATATTTTATTTCATCATGACAAAGTATTTTTTTTCCATTCAAGAAAATTATCACAATATATTAAAATAACCATTAAAATAGTCTTGAGAAATAGGAAAAATGTCTAAAATAATTCATAAATAAATTATTTTGATGTGAGATGGTAAAATAGTGGAAATACATCATAAAGAAATGATTCATTGAATTATTTTCATGTGAATGCATAAATTGAGTGAAAATAATTAGATTATCTTGACATAAATGAGTAAAACTATGAGAATGACATAAATTAGTGAATTTATGGGTTATTATCATGTAAATGGGTAAATTGATGGAAATAACTTAGGAAAAGTGGTTCCTTAGGTGAAAGTGGGTTTTAATGTGTAAAACCCATTCTAAAATTATGTATTTCAATTATCCTAGTAATTTTGGTTAGGTGATCATTGTTTGTGTAATAACAACATGTTTCTTATGAGTCTCATTGGCCAATGTCACATCATGATGTTCATCTAGTTGGGCCAAGTATAAGAGGTATTCTTCATGAGAAACTGTATTGAGAAAGAGTTTTACAACCAATTTCAAAGATGGAATTTTGCATTCAAACTAGTAAGACTACTTCCATGTTCTAAACAAGGTTAAATATTGTTAATATGATGCTTATTTTTATTAAATTTCAATAGGCCCATAATGTCAGAAAGAGTATCAAATTCTAGTTGGTTTTATGTGTCCCTGCAATCCATTGAATCATGTTTTTCAAGATGTTATTGATGGCCTCTACTTTTCCATTAGCTTCGGGATAAGAGGGTGTTGTGTTATCATGATGAAAACCCAAGATAGTGACTAATTCACTATTATCTTATTGCAAAAACGAGACCCATGGTTTGTCACAATTAGTTTTGGTACACCAAAGTGGACTATGATATGGTTGAATATGAAAAGTGTCATTGTAGTGTCATCATTAGAATAAGTAGGCATGACCTTGGCCCACTTATTATAGTATTCCACAACCATAATAATATAACCATGATCATTAACCAAGGTGGTATTACACTACATTAAATCGATGTCCCCTTTGGAAAAGGGCCTAATAACAACTTTGAGATGAAGTGAAGTGGGATGTATGCACTTTTTCTAAGTAAAAATTTGACAAGAATGGCACTTGTAGACCATACTCATACAATCCTTGAAGACAGTGGTCAAAAGTATCCAACACATAATATCTTCTAAGTAGTGGCAATCTAGGGTGATGACTTCAAGATGCTTCAACATATCAATCATTTAAAACTCATATGGAATCATCATTATTAAAGCATCAACAAAAAATCAAGTCTACTCTATAGTGATAAAAGGTGTGATGTAATAAAAGTATGGAATAAGGGCGACTTAGGGTTTAGTGCTGGTTTATGGTTCTTCCATGTTTAACTGTCATGGTGGGAAAGGGTTTTCTCTGCCCCTACTCTATAACTCATGGGCGCACTGGGGTTGAACTGCACCCAACTCCTTTACTTTTGGTTTTTTAGTTTTCTCTATTCCGGTGGCTTTTTTGGAGTTTTCAAGGGTTTCTTTGGATCTTCATACTGTTCTACTCACCGAGGAGCTTAAACCTTTTCATTGTGGGTTCCGGTTCTTTCCACGGTTTTATCGGGCTCCTCCCTTTCCGCAAGCGGTTTATTGAACTGGTTTCATTAACCTTTGTTTCCCCTAGATGGTTTCTTGGTCCCCCACCGACTCTCCCTCTGGCAGCTATCAGCTTGTTTTTTTCTAGTCAGTTATGGAGGCAAACATTTTCTGCACGGTTTCTTCGGAACAGATGCTGATTTGGTCTCAAACTGGAACCTCTATGGACGATTTTCTTACTTATGAGCAAGAACTAGCTTCTGAAGTGGAAGCCCTTCCCCCTCTCTCTCAGCAGCTCATCCCCACCATTTCAGTTGCTCCTGAAGCTGCGGCGATACGTGATTTCGTGGGTCCTCATTTGCCTAGGGCACTCTTCTCGTAGGTTTGGGATGGCAATGAGACTGACTCTCAGGTTCTTGAGCCGAGCACAGGACCACTTTCTGTGCGGCATGCTTTGAACGAACCCTCAGTTGGGTCCCAAATTGCACCTGATAGCAGAGCATCGATTCCTACAACGCCTCTTGAACAGGGAACCCCCCCTCAGGGCAATTTCACAGATATTGGCATCATTTTAGGTTTTTTTGACGACTTACAGGATAAAGGACCTCTGCCGAAGAAAGAACAGGTAGCATTTATGGATGACCCGGAGGATTGGGCAGCAGCAGCACTAAACAAGAGATCTTCAGGGCCCTCTAAAAGGAAGAAACGCCTACCCTCGTGCAGCAACAAGCTCTTCTTGAAACTTGTCGAAGACACACCTTTCAATGAGGCAATGGACTTGGCTGAAAAGGTTCTGGTTGGACGGGTCAGGGGCAGGCACTATAGTGTGGAACGGTTGCAAAAGTGGACGATGGAGGTCTGCGGATATCACCTGTCGGAACCCCCTCGAGTCCAAACCTTTGTGAGGGGTTGGTTTGCCCTCCATTTCAAGACCATTGCCCAAACTAATTGGGTCCTTACAACTATTTGGCACATTGACCAAGCATCTGTCCTCCTTCACAGATGGACCCCGATGTTCGACCCTAAGACTAAAAAGGCAGGGATTGTTCCGGTTTGGGTTCAACTCCCAGGTCTTCCTGTACATTTCTGGTCGGAGCAAATTTTTAGACAAATTGGGAACGCCATGGGCAAGTACATTACATATGAGAATCATATATCTCCATAGGAAAAATGGCTTATGCCAGGATTTTAGTTCACTTGGACCTGTCTGGTGGACTCCCATAATACATCAGCATTCAATGGAGGGACTCGACTCGGAGACAAATGCTGGATTATGAGGGGGTTCCCTTCAGGTGCAGACGCTACCACAAGGTGGGGCACCTTTTCAAAGATTTCCCACTGAACAAATGGAATAACAGGCACTCAGAGAGGCTTTTGCCCCAGGCTTCACCGGTTTAGGACGCTCTATCACAGGGAGACCCACCAGAGATGATTTGCCTCATGCCACCAAGGACTTTCACCGCTTTTCTACTCCTCTCTCTGGGGGCACTGGCACTTTTTTGAGTCCGGGTTAGCGTTCAGCGGAGCTGGCAAGAAACACTCCGAGGAAGCGTGGTCATCCGCGCTTTGGCCTCCTCCTCCGGCTCCTGGTTCAATAGTGACGACCTTGGGTGACTCCTTTTCTTTGGGTATGCATTCCTCTCCCTTACCCTCCTCAAATTGCTTGTCTGATATTCATAACAAAATATTCGAACAGTTTTTGAGTCTGGGTTCTGATGCAAATCTGGAGTCCCCTATTCCTTGCAATTGCACCATCTCCCCTCCCCTCACCATTTTAGTCCCCATGTCCCCTGTCCTGCATTGTTCCACCCCCTGTTGACCTCGACCTCTTTGGTGGAGTCATCTGCCCCTCGATACCTCACCCGGTCTTGTATGAGGCTTTCGTCTATGGAACAGGTTGGATTGGACATCCTCCACCCTCCCTCGGCTACCAAATTCTCCTGAGGCCGTCCTTCTGATTTTAAAATTGCAAAATTTCAAGTGGATGTTGACATTGCTTTGGGAAAGCAATCCACTATCACTGGAGTTCTTAGAGCAAGAACAACCCTGCTTGAACCCCCTCCATGAAGATTATATCCTTCAATTGTCAAGGGCTTGCTAGGCCCGAAAAAAAAATAGCACTCCATCGACTCCTCTCTGCCGATTCTTTGGATATCATTTTCCTCAAGGAGACCTTGGGACTCTCTAATGATATTGCACGAACCCTGGAACTTTTTCTCCCAGGTTGGATTTTCACCACATTGAATGCACTCGGTCGTTCTGGAGGTCTGATTTTAGGCACTAATAATCAATCTATTAAAGTGATCAGCTGCTGGGGTGGGAGAGGTTTTTTTGGGGTCGATGTTCACTCTGCAGAGTTGGGGACCCCGCTCAGCATTGCCAATATATATGGTCCCTGCCTGAATCGCCCTGCTTTCTGGGACCACCTTCTGGATTCGAAGAAATTCTTTGTAGGTAACCTGATTGTAGGTGGGGACCTAAATTTTTCCATTGGTTTCACCGAATCTTGGGGTCAGTGGGCCCAATCGGACCCTCTTTCAGACTACTTCTCATATATCCTGGAACTTCACCATCTGATAGACATCCCTGTTGTGAAATTACAGGCCACTTGGAGAAATAATCGGGTGGGTGATAGTGGCCTAGCCAGGAGGTTGGATCATTTCCTGGGAAAGGAACAGGTCTTGGAATTGGGCCACAATATTAGAAAATGGGTGAGCACTGGAGGGCTTTCGGATCACCTGCCAATTTACATGGAGATTGGTCGAGGAAGCGACAAGCCGAAGGGTCCTTTCAAGTTCGTTTCTACCTAGCTCAATGATGTTTCTTATATTAGCATGGTCACATATTTTTGGAAATAAAACCCTCCAGGGGTTGGTAGCTCATTTTTGACTGGATTTATCAGTAACTTAATGGAGCTAAGGAAATTATCTAAAAGTTGGGCCCAACAAAAAAAGTCTACAGGATGATCATGCATTGAAACAAATTGAGAATGACCTGGAGTTCTTTGAAAAAGAACAAGGGGGTCTTTACAGCTCTGAGGAGCACAAGAATCATATCACTTCCCTCTTCTCGGCTCGAGGTAAAATCCTAAAAGAAAAAGAAGACAAATGGAGATTAAGGAGCAAGGCCATCTGAATTCAAGAAGGAGATGCAAATACCAAATTCTTTCATAAATTTGCAAATGGGAGGAAAGTTATCAATACAATCTAGCAAATGCAAGATGATCAGGGAAGGACAGCACATACTTTCCCCCAGCTCGCTGCTCTCGCTACCTCCCATTTTAAACAAGCCTACCGGGACCCAAGGGTGATCAATTTAGCTGAGATTATCAGGGTGGCACAACTTTTCCCTCGTTATCTGGGTCAGGAAGACAAGGAGTTTTTGATTTATGAGGTTACTCTGGGGGATCTCGAGGATACCTTAAAGGGTTTCAGCGAGGACAAGAGCCCTGGTCCTGATGGATGGACCATCGAATTTTCCCTGGATTTTTTTGATCTAATTGGATAGGATCTGCTCAAAGTGGTGGAGGAGTCTAGGGTATTGGGTCGGATGGAGGCTGCCATCTCATCCACTTTCATCGCTCTGATCCCGAAGGCAGACAACCCATCCACTTTCGTTGATTTTCACCCTATTTCACTTTGTAACTGTCTATATAAGATTATTGCTAAAATTATTGCTAACATACTGAAGCCCATTTTATCTAAACATATCTTGCCTAAACAGTTTGCTTTCCTGAAGGATAGACAAATACATGAAGCGATTGGAACGGCTCAGGAGGTTCTACACTCTCTTCACAGCAGGAAGGGCAAAGGTATGGTCATGAAGGTGGATTTATCTAAAGCTTTTGACCGAGTGCACTGGTTATACTTGAGAATGTTGCTTTCTCACCTTGGCTTCCCTTACATTTTCATAAAATGGATCATGGGATGTATTTCTAACATTCCTTTCAGTGTTTTAGTCAACGGGAGTGCATCCCCTTTTTTCTTGTTGACTCGTGGCCTTAGACAAGGGTGTCCTCTCTCCCCTCTACTTTTCCTCTTAATCATGGAAGGCCTTAGTCGGTTAATTACGGAAGAGCACCGGAGAGGCAGATCTTTTGACATTAAGATCACAGAGGATTGCACGCTCACTCACTCACTTTTCATGGATGATGTGCTGATTTTCCTCAACGAAAGTCTGGGGGATATAAATCGAAATGGCTTCACGGCAAAGTTGAGGAGTGGACGTTACCCACCATATCATAAATGTTAAAATTGACATGAAAAAAGTTCGACGTTACATGTGAATATCAAAGCGACAATGACGTGTATAAAATGATCATTTCATCAACAAATAATTAATTTGTGATAATATCATAAATATACTCGTGTGTGTTTTTATGAGAATGGGGAAAACAAAATTCGTGCAAGATTGACAAAAATCCCCGCGCAAATAAAAAACCCACTCTGCTCAGAAAGCGGTGCTTGAAATGCACTCCCATTCGTCGGTCAGAGCGTCTGAAACGCTGAAATCCTTCCACCCCAAATTCTGAATCCAAAAACCTTCAACCGCCTTCATTAATCTGTCCTGCTGGTGTGGCGTGGCGTGGAGAGGCCGGCCCTGGGGGAGGGCAGTTGGCATATCGATCTTGCCCGGGGTACCAGAGGGCTTTGAAATGTTAACATAAATACAAGCCAACAAGTTGCGAAAACTAGATCAAACCCTAGGTCATTTGAAGGATCTTAAATGGAAGCAGTTTTCTGAAAGATTTAAGGGTTTTCTTAAAAGATTCCCCAATCGGAAGGACATTAAAAAGTCAACAAATGTTCCCACGGCCATCGTATTGCCTGTGAAGGCATGGTTTGCTCCTGTAACAGCGGTTGCGGTCCCCAAAGTTTCGATTTGGCAAAGCTGAAATTTGGCACCCCGCATCCGTGTAATATGCATAAGATGAAACGATCTAGCTTTGAAAACCTGAAACACTTTTCTTGCTAATTGCTTTCTATCCGGGATGCATCTGCCGTGGCTTCCAAGCAGTTTTCGACATCTAAGCCCCTTGGTGACCGAGTTTTGAAAGAGAAAAATTGCCCTGATGATTTACCAAGGGTTCTGAAGAAGATCGTTGTTAGGGAAGCTGCTAGTGAGAACGCTGAGCCTGTCACCGCATTAGATCTTCTAAGCCCTTTTCAAATCTCGATTGGAATGATTTTAAGGTATTCGCTGCTTTTTTTGGGTCAGATCTATGAATCTGGTTAAAGACTTCAAGCTCTCGCTTGAACTCGAAATAGAGATACCCTCTATATTACAAGGCTTTCTTTTCAAATATAAACTAATGGAAGATTTCTTTCTTCTGTATCTAATATACGCAGAGATCTTACAGTTTTCTTGACTCTTCGACTGTGTGGGGGAGTTTTGGGAAAGCCTTCTTTTTCCTAACCTTTCTCTTACAAAGACATGATCCAAACTCAAGTTCCTCAAAGTGCAGTGCCATCTCAAGAACGTCCCTTGCCCTAAGGCAAGGCGGCTCAGTGCCAAGTTGCTTCGAGTCTTTTTATAGTACACAAAGCTGAGGATGCCCCTTCAATCAAAATCACTCATCTAGATTTGGATGGAAGTTATGAGTGTTTGGTAGGTAATGACCTCATTTTTTGTTTCAATGGGCTATGGTCACGTACAATAGACCTTTACCAATGGATCCATTCAACTTGGACCAAAGCATGCAGGGTTCTCTTTTGTTCCAAGGGTTTCTTCATCATCATTTTTGACAATGATGTAGATTATCAAAATGTTCTTTCCAAGGGGCCCTGGTTTTGGGGAAAAGTTGGCCATTTCCTAACCCATTGGTTCTGAGATTTTGACCCCTCCACAATTGTGATCACAAAGCTACCCATTTGGGTTCAACTCCCTAATTTGTCAACTCATCTATGGCATACGAGTATTGGAAACACCGTGGGTTGTTTTCTGGCCTCGGATCTCTTGAGAACTTGACATCAACAAAGGCTTGCTTGATAAACTTAATTTAAAAATAGGTGATTTTGACTAGATCCAATCGTTGGACTACGAGAACACTGTTTTTTCGGTGTCGACTTTGCCATCAAATAGGTCAACTTCAGAACTCCTATTCTCAAAATCCAGTCCAATGGAAACCTAGCTATAAAGCATTGAAGCCATCCAACCCACCTCCTCCAGTGATCCAAGGGTAAAAAATATGCTAAAAAATGAATGTGCCCAAAATATACCGAAACTGGTGCCAACTCATAGATCTTGTCGTTTTGATTCCAACAATGCTTGAATCGCCTCAATCCAACATCATATGAGGAAGTTATCATGTTTTGAAGTTTTTGGCAAACAACTAAAAGATCAACTTGTAGGGTTGATTGGGCAGTGTACGGATGCCATGTGGCAGTTCGTATGATGATGTCACACTGACATCATCAGTTGACTGGGTAGTATGGGAGCCAATGAAAATTTGGCAGGTGGATATGTTGTATGTGGACACTTGGCACATCATTATTGGTTGACGGCTTTTGGGATGGGCCAATCAAAGAGTGACATGTGGCCCCATCCTAGGGCACCACATGGCACTCTAGAGGAGGAAAAAATTTTGTTCAATGGACCCAAAATCCTTAGCAGGATTTGACCATTAAACCTCTCATTCATGACTCCACTACATTATTTTTAGACCACCAACCAGAGTTGTTAATAGTGGTGGTGGCAGTGATATTTATGGTGACCGGTTTTGCCAAGTCTTGTGAGCAATTGCGAAGTGTTAGGAAGGGCGGGGCACATGGCACCCTGCCCATGCCCTAGCCCTAGGTTTCATTATGGTTGCGGTGACAACAATGGGAGGTAACGACGGGGGTGTAGGAGAAAGGCATGCCTGTTAAGCACTGGCTCGCGATTATGTTGAGAGTTACGACCACCAACGGATAGGTAGGGACAGTGTACGCATGGCACCCTGTCTGCGCTCAAGCCCAGGCCATATGGGACCACATGACTGAAAACACGATGTTTAGAAGGGACCTAAGGGCCACAAATTAAAAATAAAATAAAATTTATAAACGTCGAACCCACTAAAAAATGGGGATTGAACCCATGACCTTTGAGATTTCAACTAAGCGCCAAATCAATAAACCAACAAACCAATTTATTCATAAGTTTGCAGAGGAACCAATTTTGTAGAGCATTTTGTAGGCACATTAAAGAAAGATGCCTATCTTGGCCATTTTTCAGCCTTTTTGAGCTCAAGAAGAGCCTACCTAGGTGTTTTTGGGCATTCTGAATGCAACGGTAGTGTTATTTTTGCAAGTTGAGCATTGTATGTTAATATATTTGAACATTTGAGCATATAATAAAAATGGTCACGATTGGAAGTTGGACCCAAAGACGTAGCCCAAGAGGGGTGAACTCCATCATCAATTTGTTGTGTTTTGATGTTGTTTATTTTCCATTTTAATGTTAAAAATATGCAAAATTTACTTTGGTTTGTGTGCTTTTGTAATCACAATCCATTGCCTAAAAGACATAAACTAGCTTGCAAAACATTTCAAGAAACCTTCAATTTTAATTATAGATCAGTGTGGTATTAGAGCATGGTTTTTCTGAAAGTTTGAAATTTGCAATTTTTTTTTTTAATACTTACAAGATCTCATTTTGGCTCAAGGAGACCACAAACTCCACAAGTCATGGTACATGAAGAAGGACAAGAACCGATGTCTGAGGATGAGAGAACTTTTAGAAAGACTCTCTATGATATGTCTGAGATGGTGAAAGTGTTCTACAATGAAGAACAAGGTTGCAAGGAGAGAGTTCTAATCAACCAAAAGGTAATAGTGGTAATGGGAGCCAACCTCCACCTCCACCTCCTCCATCTCTAAAAGGACATGCTAAGTCTCATTTGCTTAAGCTTGATGTCAAGTTTGAATTGCCCATGTATAATGAGGAAGTAAATGCTGAAAAGTTTGATAATTGGGTTCGTCAAATTGAAGGCTATTGTAGGATTTAAAAGATTGATGATCATGTCACAAAGATTTAGCTTGCTTCTCTTCGCTTGGAAGGTGCAACTGTCATCTTGGTGGGAGGCCAAAACTCAAGAAGATTTGAAGAAAAATGGTCAAACTATCTTTTCTTTGAATGATTTTATAGCTACATTAAGAAGGAAATTTTATCCATTATCTTACATGCAAAAAGAAATTATGGATTTGGAAAATTTTAGACAAGCTAAAGGTCGGAGTGTCCAAAGTTACACGCAAGAATTTAGAAGAAGAGCTTTAATATTGGGTGTTGATTTGACATCACAAGTTACTCTCCTTAAACATATTATAGGTAGATTACATAGTTATTTGAGACATACTATACTTATATTTAATCCCACCAATCTAGATGAGGTATGTGTTCAAGAAACTTATTTAAAATTAAGAGGCAAGAATGTTCCTCAAGAGTTTAACAAGAAACCCTTTAAATATGGAGACAAAGGAAATGGGAAGTTTAAAGGTAAAAGAAAAAAAAATGCTACTATCAAGAAAGAGAGAGATAAACTTACCTATAAACATTGTTCAAAACATGTTCACGATGAAGACCGCTGCTAGAAATTACATTCGAAATTGAGACCAAAGAAGTTCAATAACAAGGGGAAACAAAATATTGTCGCTGAAACTCAACAAGATCCATGATCTAATTTAGGTGATGAAACCAAAATCACAACTATGAGAATGAAAGGTATAACTTTTAATGCAAGTACTAGTTCTTCTAGTAAGCCTAATGAATATCAAAAATATAAAGAAAGAAGTGACCTTTTCCATATCAAGGTCATTACAAAACATACAAAGATTGATACATTATTTGATAGTGGATCCCAAGTCAATCTTATTTGTGAAGCGATTTTCAAGAAACTTAATTTAGAAACTACACCTAATGCAAAACCTTACCCTTTGGGTTGGGTATGTGATGATGCCAAATTGCAAGTGACAAGAGAATGTAAACCCAAATTTGTCATCATTGCTAATTATAGATGAGGTAGAGCTTGATGTTGTATCATTTGATATTTGTGGGATTGTTTTAGAGAGTCCATATTTGTATGACCGAAAAACCATATTCTATCGTCATGAGAACAAATATCATCTTTTTAAAGATGGAGTTGAGTATATTGTTAGAGCACATCACAAGAAGATGAACTGATCTCTTGTTAGCGTTGGTCAAATGAAAAGGCTTGTAAATGCTAGTAAGAATTTTGTGTAGTTAATGATTAAAGCTAAAGATATTGTTGAATATGAATCTTTCATAAGATGTGATTCTAAACTCAAGCATGAATTGGTTGAAGTTGTTAACACTTATGACAAGATGTTTTAGGATCGTGAAGGGTTACCTCCAAAAAAAGGAATCCAACATGAGATTCAATTGCAGCAGGATGCACCACTTCCGAATATTGGCATGTATAGAATGTCAGTTTCAGAGAATGCAGAAATTAAGAAGCAAATTCAAGAGTTGCTTGACAAAGGGGTCATCAGACCTAGTATATCTCCTTGTGGGTCTCCTATTGTTTTGGTAAAGAATCACTATCCTCTTCCTTGCATTGATGATTTGCTAGATCAGTTAATGAAGTTGTTTGTTTTACTAAGTTAGATTTGAGAAGCGATTATCATTAGATAAGGATTGTTGAAGATGATATTTGGAAAAATGTTTTCAAGATAAAGCAAGGTTTGTTTGAATGATTAGTTATGTTGTTTGGGCTTTGCAATGCACCTGCCACATTCATGAGAGTTATTAATGATGTATTTATGAGAGTTATTACTTACATGATATTTTGATTTTCAGTAAGACTTGTGAAGAGCATGTCAAGCATGTGAAACAAGTTCTAGATATCTTGAAAAATGAAAAGTTGCATTTGAAGATGTCTAAATGTGAATTTGGGAAAAACTCTTTAGTTTATCTAGGTCATATTGTAGGAGGTGGTAAATTGAAGAGTGATCCCTCCAAAGTTGATGTTATTGTGAATTGACGTAAACCCAATAATGTAACAAAAGTTAGGAGATTTTTGGGAGCAACAAAATATTGGATAAAATTTATCGCTAACTTCTCATTCATTGCAACACCATTACATGCTTTGACAAGTGTGAAACAAGTCTTTCAGTGGGGAGGCAAGCAATAGAAAGCCTTCGACACTTTGAAAGAGAATGTTAGGTCCCTATAATACTAGTGATTACCCCATTACTATTGTAGTTGTATCCCTTATTAATATCGTTGTGCCCCTCCCTATTGTCCCCATATTGTTATTAGTGTGCCCCCATAGAATCCCTCTATTGTTATTTTTGTGGCTTTATATTATTATTGTTAGGTCGGCTGGGTTATATTGTGACTCCTTAGACTCCTATATATAGAAAGGAGGTTTTTGTCATTTGAATCATCCAAGAATTTTTCATTTATGTAATGTAAAGGAGGTTGCCCCCTCGAAGAGGCTGAATTTTAAGGCGTTGATCTCTCTTTTCTATCTTTTTGTGAGTTGGTTTCATAACATTTGGTATCAGAGCTTTGGATTCTAGGGTTTCGCTGCTCCAAAAAGGTCATCGTGGCATTTTCACTATAACTTATTTTCTGCGACGTTTCAGAATCGAAAACAAAAACCCATTTGAGACGAAATCGTACTAAACCTTGGGTCCGAATTTCAGAGCTTTTTGCGCTATATTTGCGGAGATATGATCTGAGGAAGTTGGTCTCTTTGCAGACTCCTCAATTACATTCCAAACAGGTGACCTGGGGAAAATTGTCATAACTTTATCTCTGAGCATTGGATTCAAATTTTGTAAGAAGGTATAGAAAGAGGATGCACTGTAGTTTCTTGTATATATTTTTTAGATCCAAAGGTGGAAACAGTGACACGTGGAACTTTATACAAGTTCGCTCTTCTGGAAAGGTCTATAATCAGGTCATCTTGGGAGATTGTGCATAACTCTTTCTTGGAGAATCCAATTTGGATCAGAGTGGTGGCATTGGAAAGAGGACATAAAGGGCTACTACAGGTCGCAATTTCAGAACTGGATGATTCGAAATTGCAGAGATACATCAGAGTCAATATCAAGCTTCTACAAAGTGAAAAAAGGTGTGTAATTTTTTTTAATTTTTTGCATAAGCTTGGTTTGAAAAATTAGTTTGAAGGAATTCAAAGGGCATAGTAAAGCATTATTATCGGTAATTGATGCCCCAAGGAAAGAAAATGCA
>APFE030535942.1:23648-48120 GCA_000404065.3 Pinus taeda | reverse complement strand
CTCTAACAACACTATTGAAGAAAGATGCATTTTCATGGACTCCAGAAGCAACAAAGGCCTTCGAACATCTTAAAGAGACAATGTGCCAAGCACCTGTCTTAGCTACACCAAACTTCACAAAAACCTTTATTGTGGAATGTGATGCTTCAGGAAATGGAATTGGTGTTGTTTTAATGCAAGATGAAAGACCCATTGCTTTCGAAAGTTGTCCAATCAAGGGAAAGTTTTTACACAAAGTAATTTATGAGAAGGAAATGTTGGCAATACTCCATGCACTTAAGAAATGGCAACCCTACCTAATGGGAAGACACTTCAAGGTAAAAATGGATCATGATAGCCTTAAACACTTTTTAGAACAAAGATTATCCTCTAAAGAGCAACAAAAGTTGGTCACAAAGATGTTGGGTTATGACTTTGAAATCATCTACAAAAAAGGGAAGCAAAATGTGGTGCCAGATGCACTCTCAAGAAAGGATGAGGATGTGGAAGCATTGTTGTGCACCATTTCTATTATCCAACCAGATTGGATAAATGAAGCAAGGAAGGAATGGAAGAATGATGAAGAAGTGTGGGCACTTATTCGAAAGTGTTGTGGCCACCAACAACCCCCCTTTTTATTTAGTGTTGTGACTAATACTAAATACATGGGGACCCTTAGCTAAAATTCAAAAAAATCAATTAGTGATTGTATTTCCTATTCAATAAAACTTACCATGGTAAACTTAAGAAAATAACTTTGAAAATATCTAAAAAAACTTAAGTTTTGTGATGAGAGAAGATAAAATCACTCCTTAAAGGATATCGTATTGCAGAAAAGATAATAGGATGCCTCCATACAAGCCAAAACTCTAAGAATGTGAGATTGCAATGCGAGATCACATATTTAAAACATATATATCGCATCGCATGCTTTAAAACGCACTTATGCTGAAAAACCGCAGAAAACGCCGATATGCAATATCACATATTGCAAAATCGCACCTCACAAGAAATACATTAAACGCGAAATGCACATACTTACGAGTTTGCGATAATGCGACCATGCGATATTGCGATATCGCGATATCACGATAAAGCAGAAAAGCAATCTTACGAAAGAATAAAAGAGCGATCATGCGATCATGTGATATTGCGATTATGCGATGCATAGTCTCATCGCAAATTTTTCTGGTTCATTATTCAAGGCAAAGTGTTTCCATTAAACGAGACTCGTTATGTGCTTTAAATGCTCATTAATGAAGTAGTTTCCAGTTGTTAATGAAATCTAGTTTTGAGTTTATCAAAGAGCCAGTTCACGTAAGGTGACATATTCTTAAATGTCTTCGGCAGTCAAAGCATTCCCGTCGTTATTTATTGTCATTACTCTCACCTCACTTGTAAACTGCAAGAACGAAGGACAAAAGGTTATACAAAGAAATGTACAGGGAACTACAGTGAAAATAGGCGAGGCTCTGATATCTGAAGACAGAGAAAAGGCACCCTTGTACAAAGACACAACATGCAACAGAAACGCGGGTATTTTCACCTGGGAAGGCATACATAATCTATTTGAGGAAATAAATCCTAAAGTAATGGGATTTATGGCTACTACAGGCTCATCAAGGTCGTCTAAAGCATCAGTTGCAGAGTTAGCTTGTCCATTCCTGCACCGAAGAGTGGTAAGGCCCAAAATTCTCCCCTGCACAAAAATGGTTAAAAGAATATTAGACAGCGCTGACATCAAGACAGGCAGTTTAGGGCTCAAGGTCAAGAGCTCTCAGAATCATTGTTTTCACAAAATTTCAACTTTACATCCGCTACAAGAAAACACGCAAGAGGCGAAAATCGCACTAAGGAAGCCCAGATTAAGAAATAAAGGCAGTTTCTGATGCGCGATTAGCGCTTATCGCTGAGTAAAACTTCTCAAAATGGGAAGCCTCTAATTACTCAGTCTCCTGTAAGCCTAGTACCGAAAAGATGGTGCTAGCTCTTGCTAATTTCATTTTGCAGCCATTTAAAGGCTGAAGTCAGCCAACTGACTCATATAGAGCAAATGTTGAATGCTTGCGACATTAAGGAGAAAATACAGAAATAGTTAGTTTTAGATTTAATTTTAGAAATAGTTTTATTTTATTTTTCCTAGAAAAAGGACGATCATTTAAGCCGTATCCTAAATTTTTGTAAATAAGTTATTTTTAGACATAGTTAGTAGTATTTAAACCCTTCTCATGCATTTAGAGAAGGGTCTAAAAATTTATCAAAAACTTGTCCTCAGAACATGCACTTTTGCACCCTTCGAGGAGGTTTTGGTGAATGAATGGAACATGATTTATGATTTTTGCATCTGATATCTGCTACTGATGTTGCACTTCTGTACTCTTAGGTGATGTTGGATTGAGAAGAGATAAATTTCTATCGCTTGAAGCTCATGAGTAGAACTAGTTATAAATGGTACTTTTATCTCTTAACTGTTTCTATTTCCTGTGTTAAAGTGATATTTAAATTCAGTTATTTATATGTTAATGCTTGAATGCCCGAGTTATCATTTGGCACTTTTGTACGGTGATAGCTATTTATTTATGCTTGATATATGAGTAGCTTATTATGCGATATGTTTTTCGCAACTGTTTCGCCTAAATTTTTATGCGAAGTGGTTCATCTATATTGAATTCTTTTCTTATAACAGTTGAATGATCTTTATTACCGATTGTTATCTGAAATCATTTTAGATCGCATAATAGAAGAATCATACCCCGGGTTAGTATAGAATTATATATTTATGTTTTATTAGAATACAATAGCATGTCATTAGATTAAAGTTAGAGTTATAGCATCTTAATTAGGAGCTGTTTGATCAGAGATATCATATTCTACACACATACACACAAATTGGGAAACTGGTCCCATTATCCCCAGTCGGACCCGCTATACCAAACGGAAAAGGAGTTGCCAACCAAGGTTCGGACCAGGCGGGTATCCCCCTTGTTGTTGGCTCGATTTTCAGGGCTTTAACAGGTACCTATTACCTTGACCTTTATAGGTATGCCTTCCCTTTGTGTCTCAGCCTGGTTCATCTAGTTAGTAAACATCCAATTAGAAGTTCACACATGCCAGTAGTCAATGATAATGCAAAGAATGAGGCAAAGGACTTATTATATTCAAAATTTTAAATAAGTTTCTGGTGTTGCTCCACTTCCAGTGGGCCTAGACAGTACCCCAGTGGAGTCACTCCAAGAAATCACAAACGTTACTCTGCTTCCAACAAGCTTGTTCAGTACCTCGACTGAGTCGTTGCATTACCTCTCTGTGAAAATAGCCTTTCTCGATCCTTTACCCTTTGTTTAACTTCATCTTCTTTTATGTGTGCATTTTCATTTATTATTGGGCGTTCATTGCGCCAGGGTGGATGAAGGATCCCGACTTATTTTACGAGTAAGAGAGGTTGTTTATTGTTTGACATAAACTAAGAGACATCCTGATTTAGGTTTTCCCTCATGCTAATCTTCCGCACCTCATTTCCAGTTAACAAGTGAACAAAGAACATAATTCATTGAAACAATCGAGACCACGCTGAGCACAAGGTTTAGGTTATGGGTATAGGTCATTCAAACTGATTAGGGTTCCCCACGAGAAATATGTTCTTATCTTTCTTGTTAATAAATTAGACCCATAGGAGAGATATCGAGGAGGATACTTTGATGACTAGTTCTAAGAGAAGCTACCCATTGGCGTAACCATCACAACTTAACACAATCATTAGGCTAGGGTTTTAATTCTAGGGTTAGGTGACCATGGAAGCTCTTATAGGGTTTCAACATGGGCGAGGAGGCCAATCAATCTTCCTTTAGGTTCATGTATGTGCAAACAGATGTGAGAGAGCCAGTCACAGTACCAAAGGTTCAAAAGCTTCAGGTTCATGAAGGCTCATGCAGGTGGTATGAAACATAGAGGTGATTGCGAGGCTAGATCAAAGGTGAGTGTATGCCAAGAAAGAAGAAAGATGCATGATGTAATGTGGTAGAGAAGGCTTATGATGAAATGTGATTCTATGTGCAGAAGAGATCGACTAATGACAAATAAAATAACCATGCAAAGACATTATGAACACTATGCAACAACTGGCCGTGCAAGAATGTGAATGCAAGCTAGTGGAAAATAGATATGCAGGAAACTAAACTACCTACAGTAAGGAAAACAAAACATAACAAATTTAAACCATAAAGCAAATTCTAATCAACAAATTAATAAGCAAAAACTAAAATCTAACTAGTCTAACTCTAAACCCTAATTTAACCAGAGAGGAGGTCAGGTCATGTGAATTCAAACTTCCAATGCAACCACTGCAATAGTTCCCGACCTCCAAAAACAAAGATGACAACGATTAGAATATGTAAAAAGAGTTGTGCAAAAGCTAAAATGCTCACCTGTGAAACATGCACAATGACAAGAAATTCTTGTCTACTTACATGAAAACATACTAGAAAATACCATTCAAGGCAAATTGCGATCTAATCTTGGTAAACAGAGTCAAAAAATTGAAATTTATAATAATCCAACCATGGCATACATCCATTCATGCTTAACCCTAATTCCTGTGTAAGTAAGGCAAGATACTGCCTGCTAGTAGAGAAATCCACTAGATAAGACCCTTCAATCCAATCAACAACCCTATCATGACATAGAGGATGATCAACTTGATGAATCTGAAAAAAGAGGCTTTTGTTGGGTGTAACTGAGATAAATGAGGATTCAAGTGCATAAACCCTAATTTCAGAAACCCTAGTTTGCAGTTGTCCATATTTTTCGTCAAGGGCATGAGGGCCTGACATAACCATCAGCAGAAGCTGAAGTGCCTCATTGCCCTAAAAGATATATGAACCTTCAAATGACAAGCCATCAAATATTGGTAGCTTCACAAGATTTGTAGGTGAATGCATATGGTTATCATTCGTTGTGACATGAAAACTATCACTGAAAATATTGTGAATTGGATCAGATGTCTAAATATTGATAGATTGGCATCTCAATAGATCAGATTCTTTAGGTTCCCAGGAATGAACTGAATCAACTGAAGAGTCCTAGGTAGAGGAGAAGTCAGGTGATTGGCACCTTTCCATATAAGAGATTGTAAGACATCATCTAATTGTACTTGTTCACAATCCGTGGCAACTAGGTGACAGTAAAAAATATTTGAGACAATGGTTGGTGCACTCCCTTCAACAAAAAATTTAGGGTATAGAGGTCGATGCATATCATATGAAAGGTAATGGAAATATTTTCTTAGAGGGACATCACTTGAATCATAGGATTTCCACGATGATCTCACATCCACAAGATGAAACTGTAAGGAGCATGATGTGTATAACCCTAATTTCATTAACCCTAATTTGACTTGGTTCAGGGGTATCATCAGGAACATGAGAACTTGACATAACCATTAGCGGAAGATGAAGTGCCTCAATTGCTTGATGAGTCACCAAATATACGAAAGGTGGATCATCAAATTCTAGTGGGTTCGTAAGATCAGTCGGCATATACGAATGACAATCATCAGATGTAGGGGTGAATATGTCTTCGACTGAATGGATATCACTGAAGCCACCAGTTCGACCAGGCTGGGTATCTCGCACATTAGGCTCTTCTTAGATTGAGAGTGAAGAGGTATTAATGAGAGAACCCTCTTGAGTTGGACAAGATGGGAGGCCTTTTCTTTCATTTACTAAGGACTACGGGTGGAAGATCTCAGGAACAAGAGATTCAATATCCACATAATGTGAATGTGAGACAACACCTCCATGCACATGATTTCCATCAACATGAGCAAGATAAAAATGTGAGTGATTTGTAGAAACTTCTAGTGTAGCAGATGCATGAAACATATCGGGATACCCTAGATGAAAAGGTTCAGATGAAGGGGCACCAATTAGAGTAAGACTCACATCCTGTACAAAAGTATTTTCATATGTGTCATATTTTGTGGATCCAATAGGATAATCAACTCTACCTGAGATAAAATCCGAGTCATTGCCAACAGGTAAATGAAATCCGGGAATAGAGGGAGACATGTGTTCAATGGACTCAATCTTGGTTTCATCCACAGGGTGATATGTTATATTGACTTGACCTTCAAACTCATATTTAATAGGATGCACGAGATGTTCAGAGGCGATACAAGTTGGTTCATCTCCTTGCAAGCATTTTTCATCACCTAACTATTTGTGACCAAGAATTCGTTTGGTAACAAAGACAGAGGAGGATGAGAAATATTGTGAGTGGTAATTTCCTCCTTGGAGGCTTGAGGTTGTTCATGATTCAGAGGATAGGCAAAATAAGATTAGTGGTAAAATATGGACACTTTGTAATTTGGAAATCATCATGATACTCATGAGAATCAGGATTGGTTTCGAATTGAGGATGTTGCAGAGAAACAAAAAACTAGCCGTTGAAACTTTTCACTTAGATACACACACTCGAAATCCCTTTTAGGAAATTTAGAACAAAGATGAACAAATCTAACAATAAAATCCTCTAAAGGTTCTTTAGGTTTCACTCTAAGCTCATGTATCCTTCTAAACACATCTTGAAAATCGTACCTGTGAAATGATTGTTAGAGTTTACTTATGAGTTGTTCGAACGAATGGATGGAAGCTGCTGGAAATGTGTGGCACCATTTCTTGATGTTACCTTCAAGGGTGAGGGAAAAAAGCACACAAGCAAATTCCTCAACATAAATCTTGTAAGATTCGCAAAATGCGAGGAAATAAAAATGTGCTCAATTAGGGAAGTTCCATTCTCACCATCAAACTTTAATTGAAACAATTGATAGTGAGGCATTTTGGGATTGAAAAGTGAAAAATGGACAAATCAGATAAACACCCCGGGAGCAAGATTCAGGGTGGAGCCATTTACATATATGAGACTAAACTGCGGGATCCAAGGGCTCAGCTTGTCATGTGGCCCCCCTTCTAGTGCCAATTTGTATACAGATCAAAATTTAATGCCAACAACTGAGGGGGTCTCCCTGGTGCGAAGTCCCAATTAGAACTCACACTGTTTGGGATAGGAGCCCCATATGATATGTGGGCCTAATTGCCACCGTGAAAGTTTCTGCTCTTGGTTGTCAAATGAGAAGGTGTTAGAGTGGGACAAGAATGAAATGCTTAGGGATTGAAACAAAATCAGCCCAAAATTGACAAATTTTAGAAAGAGGTAAAAACAAGCCTTAACAACAATAAGAAGAGATATGCCATGAGAGGGATTAGTGAGCTAAAACCTAATCAAACATACAATAAAAAGGAACATGTTAGAAGTTAATTTCAAATTAGTTCACAATAGGTCATCGACATGGCAAGGAACAAGTAAACATAGATTCAAAAGCAAAACATACATGCAACCACTATGTACTAGTCTATAACATATTGCGTATATGAAAGCACATGTACATATATAGTGAAGTATCATACAACTAATACAACCACCATGAGTAAGCATGGGAATCAATGTCAAATAGATAGAACATCTTATTAATGCTGCTGAAACTTCAAGTACACATCTTGCAATTGGTCAAAACCCAATAGTGGAACACAGGCTTCTCATATCATTGCCCAAATGCCAAAACCCTACCTATCAAGAGCTGAGTGGATCTAGCTCTCAAGCATAAATCAACTGCCTTATCCTAGCCTCAAATAAAGTGCTAAAGTCTCAAATAATGAGGCATGAGGGAACATTTATAGAGATGAGACGACTGTTCACCTAATATGACCCTTGGCCTTCCCTCATGCCCTTTCGACTACCTCATGATTCTTGAGAATACCCGCTTCTTTCTCGAGCCAAAATGATTGTTACATGCCCAAATCAGTCCTAACATAGTGGTTGATATATGGTGGATGATGTTTGCATTATGATGAAGGAGAGAGGGAAGGATATAGAGGGTTATTGGAAACCCTAGAATGCTTGTTTCCCATATGTCACAACAATGCAGATGCTTGTTCCTGGAATTGTCTTGTTTTCTTGCCACTCTTCTTCAATTGCATTCATCAATCCTCTGGTGATGTGCCGTAGAGTTTATTGAGAAGTTCTTGGAGCTTGCAAGGGACCACCTGTCTTGTTATGCAAGCTTCATGATACATCTTAAATCTTATGCATAGACCGACATCTTGCTACCTTCCTTCTTCCTTGGAGCTAGCTTGACTTCAATATTTGTTATTGTCAAGGATCATGCATTTCTACAACATCTATCCCTTGGGTAATTTTAGTAACCAATTCGGCTTAAGTCTCTACATAAATGGCAGGGATCCGCCTTCGCAGCTTCAGTTCTACACAAGTACACAATCATCAATAAAGCATCAAGAAAAATATATTATGATGAAATATAAGAAATAAATATCACAATTAATAATCAGCAAGAGTTCTTAGCCTTGAAATTGCTTGCAATTTCAGGGTTACAAATTTGTGCGTTGCTCTGCTCCATGTCTTGGCATCGAGGTGGAACCAATGGTTGCTTTCCCTGAGTGCTCAGATTATTATTGTCATACCATATTTCACGCTCCTTTTCATCCTCATCCCACATGTTGGGAACTGTTGCATTGCGTTGTTTTTAAACTTTTGCAAAGGTGTTAAGTAAAATTCCTTGGTCATTCCCATTGAATAACCTTTGCAACCTTCGAAACTTGCATTGCTTGAATAATATTTGTGGATGCGCAATGTGTCTATGAAACCCAGGGTTAGCATGCTTTCTTCTTGAGCCTGCACCCATCATCAACACTCATAGTTATGCTTCTCATGCCATGTTTATGAAGGTGAGCGGATGCTTTTATTTTCCTTGAAGTCATGAACCATCTCGGGTTCCTCCTTAAATTCGTATCCTTTGTTCTATTATCCAAATAATACGACATACTTGACGTTTTAGTGGGAACAAGGACATTTCATAAAAATGATTTTCACCAACGATATATGGTAGTCTCTGGTGATTTTTCATGGGCACGGATGTTGCTTTGTCACTCGACAAATTAATTCATTCTCCCGGGGAAAACAACATTTAATAAAATTCTTCCAAAGTAGAGATTTCATGCGACTTGAATCAACATGTCCTTATACTCTCTTCATTCCATATACTTCCATAAATCAACTGCATATGTTGCATTAAGGCTTGTAGGATTTCTTAGTGTGTTGATTCCTAGTTATATTTTTCCTTCTTGAAGATAGATCAACAAAAGGATCATGTGTGGTCATGTAGTCGCAAAAGAGGATGGGTTGCACTAGTTGTCAGCTCCTTCCGGCACGATTTTACGACCAAGCGACTTGGGAGAGGTCACATAATCGCATTGAGGGAAAGTCACATCTATTATGAACTTTTTTAGATGTGATTTTTTGACAAACCGACTTGGGAGGGGTTGCAGAGTCGCATTGAGGGAAAGTCACACCTTCTCGATGCATGATGGAATTCAACTTAATGACTTTAGTGGATGTTCGACTCACTAGGGTCACATGGTAACTTGCATCAAGGTCGCATCTTTCTGGTATTTTTTGAGGCTCCCAAATTGTGATCTTGCGACTCAGAGAGGTAGCATGGTAGCAGGTCACATTAAGAGTTTCATCCCTGAGTATCATCCCATGTGACTTTGTGACCTATCCAGCTAATGTGATGGTTCAGTCATAGTTTTAATCCACCTGATAGCACAGTTATCAGAGTGGGATTCGTCCCTTTGGTGGCCCCTCATCCTTCACACATTGTCGTGTTTCTTGCAGTCAAAACCACCATATGAATTCGATGCTTCACTCTAGAATTTATAGCATGCATGTTCCATAGGCACCCGAATATGTGCAGTTCCATCACATCCATCGTGTGGTTGGAACCATGCAACGTTTGCGGTTCCTATCCAATGCATGGGATTAGGCTTAATCTATGCTTGTCTAATCCAACTTATTACTACTAACATGCTTCTATTCCGGTCATACAGTATGAAACCAATGGCTTATACATAGCATGCTTGTCTAGAAGAACAATTTGGACTTAATGCTATGGTTATGGTCCTCAACGAATCCTGTAATAGGTTGTTGTATATATTCTTGGAATGCAATGATAGAAAACTTCTTAATCACATAATTTGGCTAGCTTTTAAAGTGGCCTTCTTGATCTCACTCCAATTGTGTTAGCGACTATTTAGGCATGCCTATTCCCATGTGGTCTTATCAAAAGGGATACCATCAATCAAGCATGGCCTTTGATTGCCAGATACTAGCGCCTAGTGCTATGTCACTCATGTGATATCACATGGATTTCCCATGTCTATGTTCTTGGGAATGCAGATGCCAAAACCAATAACACCTCAATGCTCTACATATCACATCGTTTCTAGTGTAGGTCAAGAATCTAACTCAACATCTTCTTGCATAACTTGACAAGGTTGATGTTTATTTTATTAATTTTTGAAATGAATTTCCCAAGAGATGCCCCTTTCCTAAAAAAATCATATTGCTGAATGGCCTCCCACGTCATTAATATGTGTGCCAATAAAAAGATTTTAAATTCTTACACAGAAGTGCATCGACAAGGAATGACTAGGGGACACACTAATTCTGATATTAGATACATACTATTTCGATGGGGAACTAGCCACTATCCCTACGATACGTTGATCATCGAAACTTTGAAGTTTTAGGCCTCTTTCACCATCGTATTTTCCATGGGTCGATGTTATGCCTAAGAGTGAGTTCATGAAGCTAGAGAGATCCCTTCTCAATATATGATCTGCATCGATTGGGTGTATGAAGTAATGCATCCAAATTCAAACTAAGTGCAGTAGTGTGAAGTGATGAACACATATTTAGCATTGTTAACACGACCCTTTAAATCTATCGAATTTTTCCCTCATCATTGCCTTATAAATACTAATGCGCCCCTTCTATTCTATGCTCATTGATGACCTCTTCATAACCTATCTAATATGTGGTCAACTATTCACCTTCAATGTGCTCAAAAAAGTAGTTTTGCAATGTAGAGATCTCGTGGGTGTTGGTCATTAGAGATGAGCTAGATACTTCATTCTTCATATCCGAGAGGTGCCATCGTGATCGTTAGTGAGATTACACAAAAACTGCTGCTATTGTTGAGCCTGCATGTACAAAGGTAATATTAGATGTTGGTAATATTATATTTCACAAGGAAAAGTATTTACACACTTAGATGTTAATACCTACAAGTGAAATGAACATGGGGCCAAGTCTTAAAATACTTGTTATAGAAATGTTAGAGGTGTTCTAAATGGGGACATAAATACCACTAATGTAAACGACCTTCCTACAAGCATGATAAATTGCGTGCATGTGTATTATCCAAGGCTTTAATATTGGGTATGTAGATGACACTTGACAAATGTATCAAACCCCTTAGCATGTGAATTGGCTCAAATTAAATAATGAATCTGTAGCTGTCATTCCAAGGGCCGAAGTTATGATTGCATCTTAGAGAGGTAAGAGATCGAGGTTATAATTTGGAAATTATTAAAATCCCTCGAACCCTGGTGCAGGCAGGATGATGTTATGGTGTGTTGTGAATTCCATATTAAACAAGGTTGGGGATTTATTCGACCATCCAAGGTTTCAGGTATGTAAGATGGCGATAACAATACACAAACCTTAATGCATTTGGGAGGGACGAGGATGATGGGGAGGAAATGCCATTGCCAAAATGTATCCCCATAAACCCTAATGCTAATGATGTGATCATGCTTCGAGATAAGATGAGAAAAGTGAAGATGGTAAGAACCATAGAGAGTGAGGATTAATTCAAAGTAGGGTTGGATCTTTAATCACATGCACCTAGGGTTACAAAGATGCTAAGGGAAAGTCATGACTCCTACAAACCCTAATGTGCATGCTGAGATGGGTAACCAACCATGAACCTATAAGAATATGATCTGCAATGATTCACCATGATACCATGCAATGTCGATTACAATGCGCCCGTGGGGGTATATGAAGTAGGTTAAAGTGTGAAGGGAACCCTTACTTTGACAATTTAGGGTTTCTCCTGAACCTTAATCTAGTCGATCATAAGGAAAACCATATTGAAGACTCATGTGTCCACACACAATTCATCCACTTATTGCGATGTAAATTATGGAAACAAAAGCCTCGAAGTCACGAGAAACTCCCAATACACCCTAGATGCAACAAACCTTCCAAACCCTAATGTGATCCTGAGGTCGGTTGAGGTAACATACGATGTGTGGGTGAAACATGTAGCACATGAATGGGCCCAACATCAGGATTTGATAGGAAGGGTAGCGAGGAGAGGAATTAGTTGAACACCTGATCGAAACCCTAATGGGCTAGACAAGCAAAGGGGGACCCAAAATTTCAGATATGTGCAAAAATTTTGGGTATTGTAGGTAATAAAAATAAACCATGTTGTTGGTTCTATGGTAGACTCAAGGTTCACAAAAACTATCCAACATAGGCATGATGTATTCTAATGTGTTAACTTTTTCAAATTTTGGGATGGAAGTGGTATCATCCAATGCATGTTGAATAGTTGTTATGTTAGGGATGTGCACAATATTAAAGATTTAATTGTGTTGGTGAGTTCATTAACCTTTAATCACATTCATTTAAACAAACAACTTAAATATGCATAGTAATGACACCATTGAAATATCATCCAAATGTGTCACAAGCACATAAACATGTACTAAACAAGCGCTGCAGTGAGGTGGATGAGTGTAATGAATGATCCATTATATACAGAGGAAGCATCGTATGTTTCTCTCCAGGGTTAAGATGGATGCTTCAACTCATGCGTATAAATTAATTGGCCGGTGTAAAATATTTACAAAATTATAAATCTAAAAATGAGAAACCAACCATATAAATAAATTTCGATGAATAGCTAATAGTTAATTAAAATATTTCGACTTAAATATATTTAAAAATTTAAATATCTAAAATAATATTAAGAGCTAAACTCACCTTTCGCAAAAAATTGATTAAAACTTTTAAAGTGATAATTATTAATTGTTGAATTCCCTGACTTGTTATCGCAGTTATTTGATCATAAAAAGTAGGAACACAAATAAATTAACGTTACATCGCTATTTCATCAAAGTTTACCACATAAAATTGAGATTTTAATTATTAACGCACTTTATACAAGTTGACACCATTCACCCTGAGTCACATACCTGGGATATATACTCTCTGCAATTACACATTATTCTACGATTATTATAATTCATTAGTACCTTTCTATGATTCTGTTTATAATTCATTAGTATTTTTTTCCATAAGGGAAATTCCTAATGAAGAAGTTTTATATTGTAACATGATACAATATTACAATATCATATAATCCGTACATATGTTGCATCAACCTACAGCAACTCAGCAAATCTATACAATCATTGAGTACAACAACCCAATATATATATCTTGAACGCAGATGGGGAGGGAATATTGCACCATCCCAACCATACATTTCCACATGTAAGTTTATATCACTTGTAAAGTTATATATAATAGGTATAGTTATTATTATATTTTTTACATATTAATTGAATTGTAAAATTATCTATATAATATTGATACATTTATGTCCATTTCAATTGTTATATATATATATTAAGTTATTGATACATTTCCACCTGCACGTTTATATTACTTATGAAATTATAAATAGTATGCATAATTATTAATGCAATTTTACATGTAAGTCCATATATATAGGTCCGAAGTTATATATAATAGGCATGGTTATTAATATATTTTTACATATAAATTTATATGAATGGTAAAGTTATCTATATAATGTTGATACATGTATATATTTAAGTCTATATCAATGGTGAAGTTATATATAATTAATATACTATATATATATATATATATAAAGTATTGATACATTTTACATGCATATTTATATTACTTATGAAGTTATATATAATATGCATAATTATTGATGCAATTTTACATGCAAGTCTATATCAATTGTGAGGTTATATAATATGTATAATTATTGATACATTTTTACATGCAAGTCCATATTAATTGTAAGGTTATATATATAGATACATTTTCACATACATGTCCCTATAACTTGTGATTTTTTTTTTCACTTTTTGGTTCACGGATATCTAGGTCAGTAGGTAGCCACTAGGTCCAAGGTTGTTCAACATTGAGTGGACGCCACCCGAAGGGCATCAACACCCCTCGACCTATTTACTGACCTGACCCCAAGAGCTTTTGGGAATTGACCCTGTGACCTCCCATTGGCGAGGCACTTGATTTGATTAATTGAGCTAACTCCTGGGGCTCTATAACTTGTGAAATTATATATAACATGCATAATTATGAATACATTTCTACATATAGGTCTATATCAATTATGAAATTATCTATATCATATTGATATATCTATACATTTAAGTCTATATCAATTGTGAGGTTAAATATATAATATGCACAATTATTGATACATTTCTACATGCAGGTCCATATCACCTGTGAAGTTACATATAATATGCACAATTATTGATACATTTATTCATGCAAGTTCATATCAATTGTGGGGTTATCTATATAATAGGCAAAAATTATTGAAACATTTCTAAATGGAGGTCCATATCACTTATGAAGTGAGTTTAAATATATTATGTACAATTATTGATGCATTTCTACATGTAAGTCCATATTAATTGTGAGGTTATTTCCAAAAATGTTTTAGAATGAATCCTCGAGGAGTTTATGTCCTCACTGCTACAAATTACAAGGTACAAAATGAAAGAGTGAAATCTAAATTATTTTCTTATGGATATAACATTTGGATATTGGTTTGTGAAGGATGTGGCGAGGATCCACTTTCACCTAAAATAATGTAGAAAAATGCGCAAGTGAGACGTATAATTTTTGAGAATCTCCATAATGTAAACTTGGAGAAAATTGGAGATCTAAAATTTTCCAAGGAGATCTGGGACATACTACAAGTGTTGTTTGGATATGATGGAAACAACAATGGAGAGGTTGAGAAGAAAAGTATTAAGAAGAAAAAGACGAATATTTCTCAAATGAAAGAATCTCATAAAAAAGAATCTCGTCCTCCTAGTGCAAATGATTCAGTTGATCATGTAGTGAGGAAATTATAAATTTGAAAACCATAGATATTGTAGAAAAATGGTTTAAAGGGTATAAAAAATAATGAGTTTCTTTTGAATTATATTTTGGATGGTTCTAATTCTAGTCATGTTGAGTTTCCTAGTGAAGATGAGGATAATGTTGAGATTCTAAGAGTTGAGTATGAGTCTTCCATGGTCGTTATTGAAATTTTTTCTACTAAATTTAAAAAATAAAAGTTGTCTTCAAAGATCAAGAAAAGCTCTTGCTGATTTGTAATGAAAAGGAAAATGAGCTCAAGGAAGATATTTTCAATTTGAGGACCCAATTGACAAAATAAAAAAGAATTGAAGATATAATGAGCACCCAACAAAAAGAGCAAGAGGGTTGAGTTATACAACTTGAAGGTGAAGCTTTCACTTTGAGAAAGTAGCTTAAAGAAAAAGATAATCAATTGAAGGTGGAGAAGATCATCATATCCTTGGTTGGATTTCTTGAAAACCAAAGATATCTATTGAATATATCTAGTCTTGGTTTTCAAAAGGGAGAGTCTAGCTCACATGCAGGAAAGAACAACAATGTCCATCCAAAAAGGCTTGTAGCAAACAATAGTAGTAGCAAGAGTAGTAACAAAGGAAACAAGAAACAAATACACCAACAATTGAGTAGAATACCTCAAGGAGAACCTACATTTAGAAGAAATTTTGTTCCTAGGGTTAGAATTTATGGCAAATCTGTCAAATATTAAAGGAATCAAATCCCCTTTCATCCTTTGATGGATGAGATAGAATGTTACAACTATCACAAGTCAATACATGTTGCATCAAATTGTAGGAGGAGAGAGTATAAATCCAGTCAATAGAGCTTGCACTAGTATGAGCAGCCAAGGAGATCAACCAACAGGTATAATTATGTGTTTAATGGATTTTGTTTCTCATGTAAACTTTTGGCCATAAGGAAGTTAATTGTAAATCTAGTCCATGGAGGAGAGATATGTTTTATATTAGGCATAGATCTAGCATGAATAGTAGGATATTTGAACCTTTTGCTTCATATCTTAGCCATGTCGAGTGTTAGGCATGTCACAACTTTGGCCATATGGCAAGAGTCTGTAAGCTGCCTTGTTCATGAAGGAAAATCCGACAAAAGAAATAGTAGATCCAGAGGAGACCCAACAAAACGTTAGAGAAGAATGAAAAGAAGTAGCCTAAGACCATGTGGAGAAGAAGGAGAAACAACATGTGAAATAGAGAGATCAACCCCCTCTGCAATCTATAGTTACCTCTTGCATATTCATAGAAGACTGCATAATTATATGAGAGATTCATAACCACAAGGGGAGTATATGGCAATATGATCAGTTGGTTGAGTACGAGTTATAGCAATAGCATCTTGATATGTTCATGATCCTCATGCACATTCAGTTCTCTAGGATCAACCTATCTAATGGAGGTATAATGAGCTCAAGGGGAGCTATGCATGGTTTTAGGTTTACTTGTCAATTTCCTATTGATTTCACTCACTCATTTATAGAAACTAATTATATATTTCCATGAGCAAAAGGTACATTTCAGTCATATATATGTTCTTGGTTCTCATTGACAATTGATTGAAAAGTTATTGTACAACCATGCATAGATGGGTATCATTGATTCAACCATTTATAGAGGAAGGTGATATTTTCATACGTATGTTTTAACATGTTCTCCTTAATATTATGGCTGAAATAGCCCATGTACATGAATTTTATTTCATCCATTAGCTCGGTGGAATTTAATGTTGGCATGCATTAGGAGGAGACATTATGTTGGCCATGTAAAGCGCATGTCTATGGAATTTTTCTGCTCTATAACATTGGTTGAGGAGCACTTGAGTTGGGATGCATAGTAGTGAGTTATTTGATTCATTCGAGTAAATCACCTTTGAGTGCATTGATGTATCAACTATGCATGGAGAGAGAGTATATATTGGCATGCATTGTAGTGAGTCTATTGCTTTAACCATGCATGTAATCATGTGTGCAAGATCATCCTTGTAATCACTCATTTAATGGTGCATTGATTGAATGGTCCATGTCTTGGAGAGTGTTATGAGTCTTGGTCATGCATTGGAGAGAGTTTTGAGCATGATGTAACAAACATATGTACCACATTGTATATAATAATTTTTAGACATGTACTCTCACATGGAGCCCTATAATATGTTGTTTCATCTTTGGGTTAATGGAGGATTTAGATCCTAGAGTGAAGAGAGAGAGTGATGGGTCATGTCATTCTTGCGTTGATGTGATTTTTGTTTGAGAGATGATAGCTATTACAAACATGTTTGGGCTGATGGATGTCATGTGTTTTGGCCATATATGGGCCTTTCGTGTCATTGTAGCCATGTAATACAATGTTCTTCTTATGGGTCATTGGTTGATTCATGTGAGTGATGATCATGCATGAGAGAGGATTCATGTTTCAACCATATGTTGGATTTTTGGAGGAATTGTACAACCATGCTTATATCGTTTAGCTATGTATTGGGCCTATAAAGCCTTGTACCTTCATTGTATATCTATTGGTCCATATAGAGTAACATATTGTATGTGAAAAGGAGGAATTGGAAACACCAGATGACATGTATAACAACATGGAGAGATTTTTAATAGCTCCATTACATGTTTAGGGAGAGAATTTTCAAAATAGCAGTAGAACGAAGTGTATGGTGTTGGCCTAAAGGCATAGTTTTGACCAGTGTTGGCATGGAGGGCTGTTGGTTTGTTGGAATGATATTGGAATTATGAGCTTATCCATTTTCATTAGCATATCATTGATATCAACATTGGTCTGCCATATTTATCAACGCTTCTCCATTGTTTTCAAAGGGGGAGAGTGACAACCACAAGAGGAGAATGCAATTAGTTTTGGTGTTGTTGCTGTAAGTTGACATTAACACCAAACTGAGAGCATGTTGGAAATGTTGTCTCATGGTGTTTTCGTTGATGTCAACCTATTAGTTGTGGCCCTCATCACGCTATTGGTTTACAGAGGTGTTTGGAAAACTGGGCTTTATTATGGTTTCATGTTAATCTAGTATGTGCACCTAAGGTGTTTTCCAAGAAGTCAGATGAGGAGTCAATTGTGTTGGCATTGAAGTCAACAAGGATGGAGACCTCAAAATGATGATCAGTTGAATAGGTTTTGAGGCTTTGAAATGATGTTCAAAGGCTTGAAATGAGTTTGTAGAGGATATACAGGCTTGAGAGAAGCTTTTAGGGGAATATGACCAAGTTCAGGAAGAGTTGGAGCAATTTGCTTGAGCTTTTGGGCTGAAATCAGAGTAACACACGTCTCCAGTGCAAAACCAACATTATAAAACATGTAACTAGTTTATTAGGGAGTGTTATAATGCACTTCATGAAGGGACAACCTCTATTACCCTTTCTAAAGTCAATTTTCTAGATTCTATTCACATTCTAGTGAATTCCATAGGCTTTATTCAGGGTATTTTCTCATGGTAAGTGTTGGATAGTGTCAAGGATAAGTCTCTTATTGAATGAATATGATTGAGCACTGAGTGAAGGTGAAAAATGCCATAGTATGAATAATAATATTTGTCTCTCCATATCTCAAAGTTATTATTATTTTAATCACTTCAAATCATCTATATATTTGAAAGAGATTCATGTTGGAGATGTTGGTTCTGTTGTGTGAGAGAGTTACTATAGTGCATTGAGAGCTAATGGTGAGAAGTGTGATATTATGGTAAAAAATGTTGAATACTCGTATAATGGAGTGCACATGGATCAACTACCCATACAAAGCTTATGATGTTTGCAAAAATCATGGTTTAATATTTATTATCTGTATAGTTAAAGTGATGTCATTTCTATGGAGTTTGGTGACATGTTTGTGATTGCATGAGTTTCAATGGAGAGTTTATGGTTGTATATTTGTGTTTATATCTTGTGACATGACTAATTTTTTGTTATCATATTTATTCTTGTTGTTGATTGTGTTAGAGAGGGTTGTGTTGTAGAGTTTGATTGTGTCAGAGAGGGGGGTTGTGTTGTAGAGTTTGATTGTGTCAGAGAGGGTTGTGTTGCAAACTTTGTATTCAGTTGTTGTTATAGATTGATACTATGAGTCTAGTATGAAAATGGAAGAAATGAGGATCACAATTGTTTGATTGCAGAGACTATAGATCTAATGTGAAATATTATGAAACATGGCCCACAAAGGAACTTGAAGTCCGAGTCCTTCAATGTAGCGAGTGGTGTCTTGGTGTATTCAGGTTGTAGCGGAATCCTTCAGGTAGTGCCCTGAGGACTTGGGAGTGGTGGCTGAATAGTCCAATCGTGGATGGGAAATAATTATTGGGAGTGGTGGCTTCTAGAAAGTGGTGGCCTATAAAGTCAATGGAGTGGTGGATTCCTGCAGGTGGTGGCCTACAAAGTTCATACAAGTTGTCGCTTGGAGCGAGTAGTGGATCGACTGATTGTCAAGTTGTGGCATGCACACTAGTGGTGGCCGGTGATTTTATGTAAAAGAAATATTTGAAGATAATAAGAAGAAGATGACAAAGACTATTAGCCGACGATGGTTTTAACCTTTGGGTTTCCACCTTATATCTTGTGTCTCTATGTGAGATGATTGTGAATTGTTATATTGTTTATGTTGTTGATCATGTTTATTTGGTTTTATGATCTCATGGTTATGCACATTGGTATGCCACTTATAAAATCATGGTTATATTATTAGTTTCTGCTAAACATTGATGATCAAATTATTTTGTAAATAAAGGAAAAATTGGTATAAGTTGTTCATAAGGCACAATATTGATTCACCCCTCCCCCCTCTCAGTATTGTTCAAGGTTTTTAACAACCAACATAAATTTTCAATCAGGGCAAGTTTGGTAAGGGATGGATGGTTAGTCATGGGCCAATATAATGTTTTATGCTGTATATTGGTTGATAGGTTGGGTGGTAGGGTTGAGACTCAACCCACGTCATTTTATTTACAAATTAGAATTGTTATATAAATACTTTGGATAGAGCAATGAGGCTTCCCTCCATAAAACTTGATGTTTCCTCATGGTTCATTTATTGTGTTATAGAATGTTCATAATTGTGGAATGCTAAAGTTTTGTATATTGTTCTAGTTAATAATGATGAATTTAATGAAGAAAATGACACACTTAGTTTTAGAATAAGTTTGATATTCCACCAAGAAGTTAATTAAGACTTCATAAAAAGTGTTGATTTGTGATGCCTAGCTTGGGTGAAGTATCATGAAGGTGGTCTAAGCCATTAGGGAGAAAATCATTGGTGCCACACAACTAGAGATCATGGGGCACCTAAAACTGTGAAAGTCTCTAGGTTAATGATCGGTTGCATCAAAGTAGATGAAGATGAAGATGTGCAAGCATGGAGGTTTTTCATTTGCCTACTAATTATGTTTACGTGAAGATTCATAGATAAGAATTGATTTCTTTATGAAGGACAACCAAAGGCACAAATTGTGCTTTGTGGACATAAGGATAAATGGAAAAATAATGCAAGCACTTGTAGACATAGGTTCATTGCACAGCTTTGTGAAGAAATATTTTTTAAGAGAACATGGTTTGCTTGTATTTGTAATAAAGATAATGGTGAAGTTACTAAATTCCAAGACCAAAGAAACTAAAGGATTATCCATAAATATACCAATTTAGATGGATGGAGTGGATTCACTGAATTCACGATGATGCTTATGGGTGATTTTGAAATGATATTGGGATAGGAATTTCTCATGGAAATAAGGTGATTACAATGTCATGGTTAGACTAAATTGTTTATGATGGGTCACAAAGGTGCATTTCATGTTTGCATTGAGTATGAAGAGAGTATCATGGCTACCGAATGCCCAACTATATGCCATAGTGATAAAGGAATATGGATAATATGTGATAGGGGTGCCTATTCCACCAGATCTTTTTAATTTATTGGAAGAATATGCACACTTGGTACCAAATGAATTTCCAAATGTGACCCCCCTAGACTAGTAGTTTACCATCGCATTGAGCTTAAACTAGGACTCCTTCCTCCAACATGAGCTCCTTATATGCTATTAGAACTTGAGTTGCATGGGTTGAAGTGACAATTAGCAATGTTGATCAATGCATGTTTCATTTATCCTTTTTCTCCCCTTATGGTGCTTCAATACTCTTTGAGAAGAAAAAGGATACCAATTAGTTGAGGATGTGTCTAGACTATCAGGCATTGAAGAAGTAAAAAATAAAGAATAGGTACCCACTCCCACTTGCAACATATTTCTTCAACAAGTTTTCCAAGGCAAAAGTGTTCATGAAGCTTTCAATAAGTTTTCCAAGGCCAAAGTTTTCATGAATCTAGACTTGAGGCAAGGATATTACCAAGTCAACACAATAGAAGGTGATAAGGTGAATACAACTATGGTAACAAGATGTGGAAGTTTTGAATTCCTAGTGATGCATTCAGTTATGTAATGCCCCAACTACGTTATTTACCTTGATGAATGAGGTATTATGGAAATTTATGGATAAGTTTGTCATGGTATTCGATGATATCATAACCTTGGAAGGTACTCAATTTGACATCATTTTGGCACCCATTCAACAACTTTTTACCTATCCTTTTTCTTAATTATAACATATTTCATCACTTTATAGTAAAAACAAATATTTTTTTCAAAGGTATGATTGTCACTTCAATATTCCATTTCTATGCCTATTCTTATGCATTATTGAGAAATTGTTATATTTATGTAATATTGGGGCTAAGGAGGAAAAAGGAGAAAAGGGACATATATATATTTTTAAAATTTTTATTTTTTTCTATGTGTGTAGAATCTACGCAGTGGATGGTGGAAACTGAGCACAACACGTGTTGGGCGTGCGTTATATTCTTTCCAAGGATGGGGGGTGGTAGGCCTAAATATGGTGGGTGGACCTACCCATGGTTTTGTGCATGGCTTTTGCACATGTTTTTGGGAATGATGGTTTTCTTCCCATGGTATTTTTTAGATCCGGTCAAGGGAACTACAATTATGTTCTAATCGAGGGTTAATGGGTTTGGGTTTATGATGATTTGGCATGTATATATATGTATTGTAACATTGAAAGGAATACAATGAAATATATTTGTTTTATGTTCTCGCTATTGTTTACTTTTCTGTTTTAAGAATTCGTTTGCAGGTAATTTTGGTACAAGGTTAAAATCTACATTTGGTATTAGAGTTGTATTGGCTTCAAGGGGATGCATTTTCTGTTGAGGGGTTTTTCTCGAGCTTGTGGTAGACCCTATTACAACATGAGATTTGCGGGGTTGATTCTTGCAGTGAATGAAGATAATGAACAATGTAAAGATAGAGATTGATAAATTCAATGGACATCGTTTTTAGTTGCAGAAGCTCAAAATGGAGGATATGTTGGTTCAGGTAAAGATCAGTGGATCGCGGTAGATCAGAGTACTAAAACAACGTCAATGTGAATAAAAGACTAGGTGAAGTTGGTTCAGAAGGCAAAGAGCACAATACAGTTGTGTATCTCAGATTCAATATTGTTGAATGTATCAGGGGAAGCTACAATGAAGGATTTGTGGGACAAGTTAGGGACTTTGTACCAATCTAGTCTCTAGTGAACAAAATGTTCTTGTGGGAAAATCTATAGAACCCAAAAATGAAGGATGGAGACTTGGTGACAAAGCATCTGACTACTTTGGTAATCTAGTTTTTATCTATTGATATAAAAATTTCAGATGAAGATAAGTGCATCAGTTTGTTGTACTCTCTACCATATTCATGGGATAGTATGGTTTTTGCTATAGGTAGCAATATAACTACCTTGAAGTTTGATGAAATAGTCTCATCCTTGCTATTAGAGGAGATGAGAAGGAAAAATATGGAGAGCCAGAATGGAGATGTCTTCTTTGTACAAGGATGGTCCCAAAACATAAACAAAAATAATTCCTTGAGTGGGGGATAAAAATCTAGAGGGAGATCTAAATATATAGGAAAACCTGTAAAGGTGTGCTGGAAATGCGAAAAGGAAGGGCACTACAAAAAGGACTGTAGATCTAAATATCCTAAGAAAGGAAAGGGATCTAATGATGCTCCTTTTGCAGAGGCGAAAACCACCTTAGATGAAGGAGGGGATGTGTACTTGGATTCTTATTCAACTACACATGTAGATCATGAGCCATGGTTGATTGACTTAGGTGCATCCTTTCACTTCACTCCCCATAGAGAGTGGTTCTGTGAGAATGAGAAATATTATGGTGGTGATGTCTTCTTAGGGGATGAAAATAAAGCCAGAATCATTAGACGTGGAAAATTAAAGTTGAATTTGAAAGGTGAAAGGATTAACACTTTATGGTGTTCTCCATATTCCTGCATTGGCCATAAATTTGATTTCTGTAAGCAAGATGGATGATGTAGGGATTAAAATAGTGTTCGAGAAAGATACATGCAATATGGTTTAGGGAGAAGTGGTATTGATGAGGGGAGTTCAGATTGGAATTTTGTAAAAGATTCTAGGTAGCACTTTAATTCATGGGTGCAACATTTTTGTGGTTCCTGAAGGTGAAGCAACAAATCTAGTGGTCTCTGGAGAAAATACCATGCTATGGCATCAAAGGCTAGGACATATTAGAGAGAATGGCCGTTGAATACTACATGGTAATGGTATGGTAGAATGTATGTCTAATTTCTCTCTGGATTTCGATTTCCGTGAACCTTGTATATATGGGAAGAAAAATTGGGTGAGTTTCCCCTTTGGTGCTAAGAGGGTGAAAGGGATATTAGAGCTTGTGAACATTGACATGTTTGGACCTATGTCGGTTCCATCACTTGGTAAGTCTATGTACTATATCTCATTTATAAATGACTTATCGAGGAATACATGGATATATTTCCTCAGGAAGAAATATGAAGTCTTTGACATGTTTAAAGAATTTAAGGCTCCGGTGGAAAATTAGATAGAGAAGAAGATTCGGGTGTTGTGGACAGATAATGGTGGAGAATTTGCAACAAGGAATTTGAAGAGTTCTATAAGAAGTGTGGTATATCACGGCATAATAATATTCCATATACTCCTCAAAAAAATGGTGTTGCATAAAGAAGAAATAGGACATTGATAGAAAAGGAAAGAATAATGCTCAACGACGCTAGATTAGGGCTAGAATTCCAGGCAGAGGCAATAGATACCACATGTTACCTGGTTAACATATCACCTTCATCAACGTTGGAGGATAAGAATTCACATGAGGTATGGACTGGAAAGAAACCCTCTCTTTCACATCTAAGGGCATTTGGATGTGATGTATATATACATGTTATAAAGGAGAAAAGAACGAAGTTAGATAGTAAATCTGAAAGTGCATCTTTA
>APFE030535942.1:0-22752 GCA_000404065.3 Pinus taeda | reverse complement strand
GATGTGGTATCAGAAATTTGATACATTTATACGGGGACTTCGCTTCACCAGAAGCAAAGCAGATCACTGTGTGTATTTAAAATTAATTGGTGACCGTGTTATTTATCTGGTCTTGTATGTGTATGATATGTTGCTGGTTGGAAATGACAAAGAAATTATCCAAGATTTGAAGGCCCAATTGTCCTCCAAATTCGACATGAAGGATCTTGGTGTTGCAAACTATATTTTGGGCATGGAAATTAAATGAGATCAGGCAAAGAGGAAGCTTTGGATAAACCACAGGAAGTATGTCGAGACACTATTGTAGAGGTTTAATACGAAGGATAGTAAATTGGTGAAGGTTCCTATCCTTGTAGGTGTAAAATTATCTATTGAATAGTGTCCCAGGGCATAATAAGAGGAAGAGTACATGTCCCATGCTCGATATGTGAGTGTAGTTGGTAGCCTAATGTATGAAATGGTTTGCACCAGACCAGATAGTGCACATGCCGTGGGAGTATTGAGAAGTTTTATGTCAAAACTAGGGAAGGAGAACTGGACAATAGTGAAGTGGCTTTTCACGTATTTGTGTGGAACTAGTGATTATGGTTTATGCTACCAAGGAAGACTAGGATTGGACAGAGTTTTGGATAGTCATGTCTTTTTTGATACAGACTGGGCTGGATATTTGGATCAAATAAGATCTACAAGTGGATATGTATTTAACCTATTTGGAGGAGTAGTCAGTTGGATGAGAAAGAGGTAATATGTAGTGTCACTTTCAACTACAAAGGCTAAATACATGGCATCCACTCATGCAAGCAAGGAAGCACTTTGGTTGTAGATATTGTGTTCAAGTATGGGGTTGGTACAACGATATATAAGGATAAAATGTGATAGCCCAAGTGAATTGTTCTTGGTAAAGAACCCTGCATATCATTCAAAGAAAAAGCACATTGATGTTCAGTATCACTTTGTGAGGGATATGGTTGGGGACAAAAATGTGTTGCTAGTAAAGGTGGAAAGTTTGAAGAATGTTGCAGATGCATTGATGAATTTTGTGAGCACTAAGAAGTTTCCTTCATCTAGAGAAACAATGGGTGTGGACTGACAACTTTGCTGTCATGTGACCCCCTATGTGCAAAGAAAACAACAAGTGGGAGAATGTTGGATGTGTGTTATATTATTTCCATGACTAGTCCCTGCACGATTTTTTTGTTTGCGGACCCAAGGATGGAGGGAGGGAAGACCTACCCATGGTTTTGTGCATGGGTTTTGCACATGGTTTTGGGCAAGATGATTTTGTGTGCATGGTATTTTGTAGATTCAGTCAAGGGAACTATGGTTATGTTCTAATCCATGGCTAATGTATTGGGGTTTATGAATGCTTCGGCATGTATATTTGTAACATTGAAAGGAATATAATGAAAAATCAATATGGTAGTCTCGGTTTTGGGATCCAGGGGAAATATCTGTGTATATTTGTTTTATGTTCTCGCTATTGTTTATTTTTTCTGTTTTAAAAATCCGTTTACAGGTAATTTCTGTATAGGGTTACAACTACAACATGCCATAAAGAAGCTAGAAAAACAATTCACATGCATGATGGAGGCTATAAATGTTGTGACATAACTGAAAGACTCTTTGGATGACAACACACTTTCTAGCTGTGTAGGTTGGTTAGTTATGGGAAGTGGTCGGAATTCAGTCTGGTATGGTTAGGTAATTAGTTGTGGCTTAGCAAGTACAAGGAAAACTCAATAGGGTGAATTGGATAGGTGAACTGGCCTAAGATTATGAGAAGTAGGATGCTAAAGTCTAAAGATATACAAGGAGTTTCCAGAGATGGTAGAGGTTTTTGTTTGATGAGGGTTTTATTCAGCGATGGTGCTACTTAATGGTTTTCTAGTTTGAGTATTCTTCTATAATATTGATATTTTTTTATTCATTATATATCTCACTATTGTTACTATATCGTCAACTTAATGGATCGTTTTATAAGGTGTTCAACTTAATGTTATGTTTGCGATTGTTTAAATTCTTATGGTCTCTCATGGGTATCTATTTTGCTAGTTGTAATGGTGTTGGCCGATGGTTTGATCTCTCCCTGTTTGGGTGTATACGACTCTTTTGTATTTGTGTTCTTGATATTTATTGTTAATATAAACTCTCGAAAGGTTTTTAGCTAGTTTTTCATGGCTCTATTATATTGTATTTTGGTATCGATGGGCAAATGAATGACTGAATGAGGAGCCTTGGTAGAGAGTTCTAGTGAATGTTCTAAATCAATATAGTTAATGACAATGTTTGCATATAACTGGACTATGTTTCCTCTTTTTTGTGTTAGAGTTAATCTTGCACTCAAAGAAGGAATTCCTTCGAATAATTACTTCTCTGGTTAACCAATTTATTTCACTCCACCAATGTACATAATAGTTTCCTAGAAATGTTTCAACTTATATTGTAAATGTGTTTGAAAAGAATAAATTTGTGACATATGGTAGTTGCACGATTTTGGGGTGGATTGTTATGAACTAGGGTCATCTATATTTCCCCTTCTCCTCTACATAACCTTCAAATTTTCTTTCAAAACCATCATCATACCTCAGGTGAGGCCTCACCTGCTCATAGGTGTTGAATTTTTTAGTGTCTAAGGGTGATCTAGGTGGATATTTGTGGCCACCCACCTATTCCACCTAGACCTCCAATCAATTTCACCAGTTTCCTTGTTTATAGCAACATTTACTATTTGTAGCATTTTTTTCGGGTCCTGAACTTCTCGAGTAGTTTTAATCCCCTAAACAACATTTTTTGAGATTCATAGTAGGCTGTTATTGGCCTACAAAAAATGCTATAGTACTCTGAGGAATAATTCCAATGAGGTATCGTGTGTGCCAAATAAAGATAATATGACCAAGTTATGACCCCAGGAAGTTGGTTACCCATCTAACCCCAACAGGGCCTACAAACTCTTGGTGTTCCATCTTATGGGGTTAGGGTTTAGGGTTTTTAGGGATTTCTCTTGTTGTTCAATAATAAAAATGCCCTTGAGCCTCATTGTAACACAGTTCAGAGGCATGTAGCCACCACATTGCTTCTTAGAGATAAGCCACCATCTCCCAAGATATTTTATTTTCATTATGTATGTAAGCATATTTATGTTCTTTGATATTAATGAAAAGAAGTGTTATTTTTGTTGCATCTCTGTATTTATGGTTATATCTGTATTCGGTTGCATTCATCTTTAAGTTTGGATCAATGATATCCGAGCAGTCTACTCTTTCTCTATTTTTATTTGCATCTCCCCAATGAGGCCAGGGTATAAGGCGTTAGGGCTCGAACTGGTTGAACCTTTGCAAGAACAAACTCACAAACCCCAGCGACATCCCATGGTGGAAGAAGCAAAATACAAGGGAGAATGAGATGCTTTCAAAATCTTGCTTGATGAAGCGCTCGAGCAATAGAGAAATGCATGGACAACTTTTCCCAAATCTTTCGATGGATGCCCACAAGAGACACATCTTCATTCGACAGTAACTCTGGAGGCACCACTCCCTTCAAGGTACAAGTCAAATTTGAAATTCCCATATTTGAAGGCTAGATAGATGCACATGCCATAGATATATGGTTAAATTTGTTGGAAGGATATTTTTCAGTTCATGATTTTTCCAATAAGGAAAATATTACTTTTGCGCTGCTCAAATCTTCCCTACATGTCAAGGATTGGTGGGAAACCTACTGCAAGCCCCTGGCTTTCCTGTGTCCTTATTTGCATTTGTGGTGTTGTTATTTGCTTTCGGCTTTAGTGGATGAGAACCCCTGAACTACATAACAAAGGACAAAGCCAAGGCGGGGTGACCCAAGACAACCCACAAAAACCGAAAGCAAAGAACAACACCACGAAGACAAAGAAGGACATAGGAAAGCCAAGGGATCACAGTAGGTTTCCCACCAGTCCTTGACATGGGGGGCAACTTTGAGAAGTGAAAAAGTGATATTTTCCCGATTGGAAAAATCATGAATAGAAAAATATCCTTCTAGTAGATTTAACCATTTATCTACAACATCCACATCTATCTGACCCCCAAATATGGGAATGTCAAAGTTAACTTGTACCTCAAAAGGTGTGCCACTTCCAGAGTAGCTACTAGAAGTAGATGCGTCACCCCTGGGTAGTCGCAAAAGGATCTGGGAAAAGTTGTCCATCATCGCATTCCTTTGACACTTGAGGGCTTCTCCAAGCAAGATTTTGATAGGATCTACTACCCCCTCTTTTTTCTTTTCATCTGCCATGGGAGGCCATCAGGATTTGCGAGGCTGGTCTTACAATGGTTCGACCAGTTCAAGCCCTAACTCCTTATATCCCAACCTCATTGGGGACATGCAAAGAAAAATAGAGAAAGATCAAACCGCTCTGATACCATTGATCCAAATTTAAACAAGAATGCAACAAATTACATATATAACCATAAATACATAGATGCAGCAAAAATAACACTTCATTTCATTAATATCAAATACTGAAATATGCTTACAAACATAATGGAAATAAGGCTAGCTCAGGCGATGGTAGCTTATCTCTGAGAAGAGATGTGGCGGCTACATGCATCTGAACTAAGGACCAATGAGGCTTAAGGGCATTTTTATTATTGAACAATAAGAGAAAACCCTAAAAAAAAAAACCCTAACCCGAGAAGATGTAACATCAAGAGTTTATGGGCCCCATTGGGGATAGTTGGGCAGCCAACTTCCCAAGGTTGTAACTTTGTCATATTATCACTATTTGATGCATATGATACCTTGTTGGAAAGATCTCTATGAGGACTACAGTGGATGACACGATTTTTTAAGTAATCATTGAAAAAATTCCCAAAAAAATGTTGTTTAGGGCCTCAAAACGGCTTCGGAAGTTCAAAACCCAAAGAACTGCCAAGAATAGTAAACTATGCTACAATTAAGGAAACTGAAAAACTGAAAGAAACAATGGAAATGGTCCAATTGGAATAGGAGGGTGGCCACCAATATCCACCTGGATCAAATAACTTGTATAGAATATGGGAGGTAGCTCCGCCTACTGCCATCTCTTTGATCACTGCAAAGCAATGCATGAAGATAATTTCCAAAAATAGGAAATTTGTTTTCCTTATGATTCACCCCCCGGGTAAGAAGAAGGTTATGGCCATGGCTTCTAGGTAGGGCTCTTCTGCACAATAACAACAGACGGACAAGGTCGTGGAGGAGTACATGGATCTTTTCGCCTCACCCACAGGGATACCTCTACACTTTCAAGTCAAGTACTCCATTGATCTCATCCTGGGTGCGCCGCTGCCCAATCGACAGATCTATCGACACTATGTTATGGAGAACGATGAGATCAAAAGGCTAGTTCAGGAACTATTGCAGAAAGGGCACATCAGGCCAAGGTCATCACCTTGTGGGAGGTCGATTGTATTGGTACAGAAGATGTATGGGACCTGGAGGCTCTGTATTGACTATCGGGAGCTGAACAAGATCACTATCCAAATAGGTACCCAATCCCACAGATTGATGACCTTTTGGATGAGCTCAATGGGGCCAAATATCTCATCAATATTGACTTGAAGTCAGGTTATCACAAGGTGCATATCAAACCCTCCGTTGTGTGGAAGACCACCTTCAAATCCAAGGAGGGCCTTTTCGAATGGTTGGTCAAGCCATTCATATTGACGAGCACCCCTGAAACCTTCATGAGACTGATGGATGATATCTTACAACCATTCACCAATGAATTTGTGGTAGTGTATTTAGATGACATCTTGTTCTTCATCTAGAGTTGGGAAGAGCACCTCCACGATATTTGACAGGTCCTTCAAACCCTGCACCAACACAAGTTGTGTGCTAACTTGGATAAATGCACCTTTGGCTTGACCCAAGTTCAATATCATGGGGTACATCATTGATGAGCAGGGTATACATGTGGACCCATCTAAGATACAAGTCATTTAAGATTGGTCAGCCCCAACCACTCTAATAGAGAACCGTAGATTTTTGGGTCTTGCCAATTTCTACCATAGGTTCGTGTTGGGGTTCTCTCATATCACTTGGCCTTTAAGTCAAGTCACTAAGGGCAGAGTGAAAGAAAAGTTTTTTTTGGTCGGAAACCCAACAACAAGTGTGATCCGAGTTGAAGAATCGACTCTGTTTTGCACCAGTTCTCACATTAATAGACCTGCAACAACCATTTGTGATTGAGACATGTTAAGAGGTATGTTCTATGCTTAGAGAAATTTACTTTTCTTTATTCTTATTATTCATATATTAGCAATCACATGTGCATAAGTAAAGTGCAGATAGAACATTAAATGATCAATAGAAAACAAGCCAAGACAAGAGACACAAGATGTGGCGGCTAGCCAGGGACAAACCCCACAATGTGTGGGGAAACCCTTTGATCAATTCTTATTTTATCTTCAATAATTTAGTAGAGATAAATAGTACAATAAATCTGATTTATATCAGCATTAGCAAACCCTAGATTAGCAACATCAGCATTAGCGGCTTCATCGTCAAACTAGGGCAGACGATATCTCACAAACTGACTGTCGCATCGGCTTGATTCCACCACCAAAAATTGCAGCTTCCAGAGGAGGTTCAGATGAACCTACAGCGCAATTCAGATGAGGAGATATTCTGGTCCACGTAGGTCAAACTTTACTTCTGTAGTTGCAGCTTCAGTTTCAGCAGCTTCCTTAAAACTAGGGCAGTCGATATCTTGCTAACCGTCTGTCGGATTGACTTGATTCCACCACCAAAAGTTGTAGCTTTCAGAGGAGGTTCAGATGAACCTACAATGTAGTTCAGATGAGGATATATTTTGGTCCACACAAGTCAAACTTTACTTCTGTAGTTGTAACTTCAGTTTCAACAGCTTCCTTCAAACTAGGGTAGTCGATATCTTGCAAACCGTCCGTCGGATTGACTTGATTCCACCACCAAAAGTTGCAGCCTTCAAAGGAGGTTTAGATGCACCTACAAATTAAATCAGAAGAGGAGATCTTCTAGTCTAGGCAGGTCAAACTTTACTTCTACAGTTGCAGCTTCAGTTTCAACGACTTTCGGCTTCACATGTGTGAGAGAGAGACCCTTTTCTGCGCAATAGAGAAGAGAACCTTTTCTGCGCAGTATAGAGAGAGAGATGTGATGAGATGAGTGAGTGAAAATGAGGAAAATTCCTCTTGCATTTATACACAAATGATAATATTTGAATAGATGCGACTGTTGGGCTTCTAAGCCTACATGAGTTGTAGGTCGGCTTGATAATAATTCCATAATCAAAATAAATTCATATCTCCATGAATACTTATCGGAATCGGATGATCTTTATATCAATCTTACACCTCTCTACGAGAGGAATCTAATAAAAATATTATCAGCGATGAATAAGATGACCCACATGAAGTTTGTCCCTAGTTGCCAATTTTAACACTCCCTCTCAACTAGGGAGAACTTCATCTGCAATTTGTCTATCAGTCAGTATTATTCATCCATCAAATGCACTGCCCTGTACATCCTGACCCTTGCCCTACTCTACTCTATTCTTCCTATTCTACTTTGTCTTGTTCTGCCTTGTAATGATCTGTATTGTTATGCTCTGTTCTCCTCTGCTCTTGCATTGTTTTGTTCTTCTATGCTTTTGCCCGAATTGTGAAGAAGAAGAAAGGGTTGAGGATGTATCATACTGACTCAAAGTCAGTCTCAGAGTATGTACCGTTGGTCCCAGACCAATCTCAACTGACCCGAAGTCAGCTTCATAGTATGTATAACTCCTACCACTGGTCCCAGACCAGTATCATTTATCCCAGATTAACGGAGGTCATCCTAGCGTAGGGAGTACAGTAGATACAACGATGCATCCATCAGTACTACTATGGTCCCTAACTTCATTTCCCTACTCATTGATCAAATGAGAGGTACTTCCCATGAGTCTTAGACTGCATGGGTAGGATGCCTCAACAAGATAACTAATCAATCCTGTCCTCACAGGAGAACACATCAATCCTACTACAATCACCATGGAGAACACATCAATCCAGGCCTCACAGGAGAACACATCAATCCTACTACAATCACCATGGAGAACACATCAATCCAGGCCTCACAGGAGAACACATCAATCTTGCGACAATCATCATGGAGAACACATCAATCCAGGCCTCACAGGAGAACACATCAATCCTGCTACAATCACCATGGAGAACACATCAATCCAGGCCTCACAGGAGAACACATCAATCTTGCGACAATCATCATGGAGAACACATCAATCCAGGCCTCACAGGAGAACACATCAATCCTGCTACAATCACCATGGAGAACACATCAATCCAGGCCTCACAGGAGAACTAATCATCTTGCTACATAGGAGAGTGATTCAGTTCCACAAGAGAGTGAATCATCTTGTCCCACAAGAGAGCGAATCATCTTGTTCTAATGCGCACCACCAGGGGAGGGCGAGTCACCCTATGGTCTTATGTTGCTCTAGTAAGAACCACAAGCCCTCAGAGCTTCCAAAGCTCAATGTATGCAACATGAAGGACCCTTGTACAAGGGTTTCTTGACGACTCCAAGTTGTTTGGGAAAATCACAGATTAGATCTTTCCTTGGGGCTTTGACAAGGTGTATGGACCTGTACATCATCTCAATGCGATGGAGCCTCCTTTCTCATCGACTTACCATATCTCAGATGATGTCTATCTACTGGAGCAATTGACGAATACGAGATTCCTCAATAATCGAATCCCACCTCTGGTTGTTACAGAGAATCATAGTGGTATCCAATGTAAATCCAAGCAGCTCATTGAAGAGCTTTTGCAACCAGACTGCCTCATAGGAGGCCATGCTAGTAGCAATATACTCTACTTTGGCGGTGCTCAAAGCCACCGACTTCTGCTTCTTGCTCATCCAGGATATCAGAGCAGATCCCAAGGTGAAACAACACCCAGAAGTGCTCTTACGGTCCACCACACTGCCTGCCTAATCAGAATCAATATATCCAAGTAGTCTCACATCTCCAACAGTGTATCTTAACCCATTAGTAATTGTGCCACGAAGATATCTCAAAAGATTCTTGGCATCAATCCAGTGAAGCTCAACCAAATATGAGCTCACAATGCTAACTGCAAAACATATGTTTGGATGAAGGTTCATCAAGAACATCAATGCGAATGAGTTTATGAAACTCAGAGGCATTTCCTAAATCTGGTCCGACATCACTACCATATAACTTCTAAAAGTTAAGATCCTCGAGGTAGTCACAGGCTTGCAATCCATCATAATGAATCATTCCAATATCTTTACCACATATTTTCCTTGAGATAGGAAAATTTCCCCTGGCTTCTACCACACTTCAAGCCTTAGGAAATAGTGCATCAGTCCTAGGTCCTTCATTTCAAATTCAGAAACCAACTCCCTCTTACATTTGTGAATGAGAGGGTCTACACCTGTTACAAAGAAGTAATACACATACAACAACCATATGAGAGGCTTGTCATCTTCAACCTTAAAGTAAAGGTTAGGATCGGCTTCACTCCTAGTGAATCCCAACATCATCAAGTAGCTATTAAGCCTCTCATACCATGCTTGTGGTGCTTTTTTTAGTCCATAGAGAGCCTTCTTCAATCTGCATACATGAGATTTTCAATCATAAATCTCAAATCCTTCGGGTTGCTCCACATATACCTCTTCTTTGATTGAACCGTGCAAGAACGCAGTCTTGAGATCCATCTGACGTAGGTTCCATCCTTGTGAAGCCACAAGGGCTATGATCAAGCAGATGGTCGTATATCTGGCAATAGGTGCAAATATCATAGTCTATACCTTCCTTTTGGGAGAAACCATGAGCAACAAAACGAGCCTTATACTTTTCCGTACTTCCATCTACTGCATGCTTTATCTTGTAAAGCCATTTGGAAGTAACAACTGTCTTGTCCTGGGGTCTGGGAACTACTTCCCAGACATCATTCTTCATAATAGACTCATGTTCTTCGGTCATAGCATCCTTCCATATTTGATGCTTGACGACATCTGAGAATGATGAAGGCTCATTTTGTATGATCATTCTCATGATGGTCAGGTATCACTGATACCTGTTAGGTTTCTTACTTTCATGGAAGGTTCCTTGGGGTGCAAAATGTCCTTCCACATCATCAAGTATCCCCCTAAGCCATGAAGGCCTCTTCCTAGAAGAGGAAGGCTTAGGTGGATATGGGTTCCTCCACATCAGGCATTGTTACATCATCTACCTATAGAAACTTCGGAAGTCTCTAGACAACTTTCACAATCGTACAGTTCTTCCTTTCCGCCACACCATTCCACTCAAGAGTATGTGGAGTAGTAGTCTCCCTCTTAATGCCAACCTCAGGTATGCCGGAGTGAACCAACTATAATATATTGGAGGGCTTGCTTTGGCTTGAGGGGCATTGTCCCCTTTTGAGTTATCCTTTAGCACATACACCTTCTTTCTCTACTTGGAATTCATGCATCCCTGTCACCATTTGTCTTACATCAGGTAGCGCTTTATAATGAAGGTGGGAAAACCTTTGATGCCAAAGTTCAGACTAAAGAGATGTGTCATAAGACATGACATCTAGCGGACTTCCATCGGCCTGATATAATGAATCAACACTAAACCCTAGAGTAAAGCCATCTTTGACATTATTTTTCCATATACGTACCTTGTCATCACTAAAGGTTACCTTGTAGTCTTTGTCTTCCATTGTCGAGATGGACACCAGGTTCTTTTTGAGGTCAGGTGCATTTAATACATCCTAGAATTTTTAGCCTTCTTGAATGGTTGTCCTCTTCCTTGATTCCCAACACTCCTCTTACCTTTGCTATTAGATTTTCCATTCCTTTGATTAACATGAGAGGGATTTTGATCATCGTCTCGGTGTAAGTCCTTTCTATCAAGGCACTCCCTTGCATAGTGACTTGCTTTATCACATATGTAACATCATTCTTTTCTTACACCCTTAGATTCAGCCTTTGTTTTTGATTTGGTCCCAAAATTATTTCTTCCTTAGCATGAGAAGAAAAGGAAACAAGAGGACCTTTAGGTATGGGCATTTCTTACTCTTCTACCCTTGTTTATTCTTGAATGCATCTAACCATTAATTCCTTGAAACCAGGAATTACATGATTATTCAGAAGAGTAGTCCTGAACACGTACCATTCGGATGGTAATCCTCCAAGAGTCGTGAGTGCCATTTCCCTATCAGCAATAGTCTCCCCAGTAGATAGGTGATCGCTCTTGATCTCGGTGATTCTTAAGAAGTATGCTTGCATACTCTCATCTTTACCCTTCTTGATTTCCCTCAACTTATTTCTAAGAAACAAAACTTGATTTGCATCATTAACTTTAAATAAACCCACCAGTATATTGTAGATTTCCTTAAAGGTGTTAAAATTAGAGATGTAGGCCACTAAGTGCTTGTTGATAGAGTCTTAGATGATCTTCTTTGTTTTGACTTCTCCATTTTTCCATTTTTTCTAGGTAGCAGCAGATGCATTTGATGGAGGCTCAACAATATTGCCTCTTACATGGTCTAACACTTCTTGATCTTCTAGGGTTAGATCGATAGACATATTCCATCTGTGATAGTCATCTTTCTCACAGGGCTTGTCTTCGGCAGGAAAGAGTGTTGAGGACCCCATAGTTCTCTTATGATAGCCTTGCGAATCTTCTCTTCAGTGATTGCTCTTGCTCTTGCGCGGGCTTCGTATTCACCTCAACTCCGATTCCATGTTAAGTTATGATATGTTCTATGCTTAGAGAAATTTACTTTTCTTTCTTATTATTATTCATAGATTAGCAATCACATGTGCATAAGTAAAGTGCAGATAGAACATTAAACGATCAACATAAAACAAGCCAAGACAAGAGACACAAGATGTGGCGGCTAGCTAGGGACAAACCCCACAATGTGTGGGGAAACCCTTTGATCGAATCTTCTTTTATCTTCAATAATTTAACAGAGAGAAATAGTACAATAAATCTGATTTATATCAGTATTAGCAAACCCTAGATCAGCAACATCAGCATTAGCGGCTTCATTATCAAACTAGGGTAGATGATATCTCACAAATTGATCGTCGCATCGGCTTGATTTCACCACCAAAAGTTGTAGCTTCCAGAGGAGGTTCAGATGAATTTACAATGCAGTTCAGATGAGGAGATATTCTGGTCAACGCAGGTCAAACTTCACTTCTGCAGTTGCAGCTTCAGTTTCAGCAGCTTCCTTCAAACTAGGGCAGTCGATATCTTGTAGACCTTTCGTCGGATTGACTTGATTCCACCACCAAAAGTTGCGACTTTCAGAGGAGGTTCAGATGAACTGACATAGCAGTTTAGATGAGGAGATATTCTGGTCCACGTAGGTCAAACTTTACTTTTGCAGTTGCAGCTTCAGTTTCAGCAACTTCCTTCAAACTAGGGCAGTCAATATCTTGCAAACCGTTTGTCGGATTGACTTGATTCCACCACCAAAAGTTGCAGCCTTCAGAGGAGGTTCAGATGCACCTATAATGCATATCAAAAGAGGAGATCTTCTGGTCCACGCAGGTCAAACTTTACTTATGCAGTTGCAACTTCAATTTCAACAGCGTCCGGCTTCACATGTGTGAGAGAGAGACCCTTTTCTGCGCAGTAGAGAAGAGACTCTTTTCTGCGCAGTAGAGAGAGAGAGAGAGATGTGATGAGATGAGTGAGTGAAAATGAGGAAAATTCCTCTTGTATTTATACACAAATGATGTGTTTGAATAGATGTGACTGTTGGGCTTCTGAGCCTACATGAGTTGTAGGTCGGCTTGATAATAATTCCATAATCAAAATAGATTCATATCTCCATGAATACTTATCGGAATTGGATGATCTTTATATCAATATTACACCTCTCAATGAGAGGAATCTAATAAAAATATTACCAGCCATGAATAAGATAACCCACATGAAGTTTCGTGCTAGTTGCCAATTTTAACAAGACATATGCTATTGGTGCAGTTCTTACTCATCATGGGCATCCAATGGCTTACCACAGTGAGACACTTTTTGACACAGTTCGAAAGTACCCAACTTATGACAAAGAAATGTATTTCTTTATGCAGATCTACAATCAATGGAAGCATTACATTATGGGGAAGGAAATGATCATCCACACAGACCACCAACCTCTACAATTCATACTGACACAAGGGAAGTTGTATAACGATCGTCATCAGAAATGGTCCACCTGTTTGCAACAGTTGCATTTGAACATTAAGTATAAGAAGGGAAACACCAATAATGTTGTTGATTGCCTTAGCTGACCACTAGTTATGGCACTGATCATTGTGCTTGACTCTTGTGGGCACAAGATATCGAGGTGGCCACATCTTTACAAGAGTGATCCAGAATTCGGTAAGATATACCAAACACTCCTAGAAGGGAAGAAAGTTCCAAATTTTCACCTTCATGATGCACTATTATGCCACCTGGGACACATATGTGTTCCTTCAAGTGAGCATGCCAAGATGATTTTGGAGGCGCACAATAGTTGGCTCGTTGAACATTTCAGAGTAGAGAAACTAGTGACAATATTGCAAAAGTATTTTTATTTGCCGAAACTTCATCAGGATGTTGGGAAGTACATTAGATCCTACATCGCCTATGCCATTGCTAAACCAACCATCAAGAAGTAAGGCCTATATACTCCTCTACCTACTCCTATCTGACCTTAGGAATCTATCTCCATGGATTACACATTGGGCCTTCCTTCTACTAAGCACGACAATGATTGCATTTTTGTGGTCATTGACAGATTCTCTAAGATGGCCAGCATGGTGGTCTGTAAGAAGAGTATCACAGTAGAGGCCACTGTTAAGATCTTCTTCGAGTGAGTATGGGTACACTTTGGGATCCCACAGTCCATTGTATTAGATCAAGACAACAAATTTTGATTTCATTTTAGTAAATTCTCTGGTTGATGCTGGATACAAAACTTAATAAGTCCATGACTTTCCATCCCCAAACTGATGGCCAAACAAAGGTTGTCAATAGGAAGATTGTACACATTCTGTGCATGTACAACTTGAAGCATCCATGCACGTGGGATGAAAGTCTCCCCTATGTACAACAAAGATACAACAAAGCTCTCCACAGCTCAATAGGCCACAACCCATTTCAGGTAGGGTTGGGATTTCAGCCATTATGCCCCATCAATGTGGCCATACCATTTGAAACCACTCAAGTAGATTTGGCTCACATTCAGTCTGAATCTGAAAGGGCTAACAACTTCATTGGGCACATTCAACACATCTGCTGATAGGTCCATGACATATTGGATAGAGCTAATGCTAAGTATAAGCAGCACCATGATCAACTTTCAGTGCTGCACAAGTTCCAGGTGGGCAACAAAGTTTGTCTACATTTGCAAAAGGAGCGCCTTACTGGACCCAACCAAAAGCTTCGCCCACTTTGATATGGGCCATACACTATCACCAAGGCCATCGATGACAATTCCTTCGAGCTCAACATCCCACCATTCCTTGGTCTGCACCTAGTGTGTTATAACACCTTTTAACACTCTTGGTATATTTTATGCTCTATGATCTGGTCTAGGGAAACCCTTCCCTACCAAATTTGGTCCATTTTCTAAAAAATAATGTTTTAAATCCCATACGCGATTATGCCCTATCTAAAGCGCGTGTACATGCGGGCCAACCTATACTCAACCCGTGTATATGTGTTAAAACATTAAAAAATATGTAATCTCCCTTAATTCGGGCGAGATTTATGGGTTTGATCGGATACCCACCTACTATATCCCGTGGCCCAATTGTTTCCCAACTGAAAAAACTAATTTGGAGAAGTATAAATACATATCCATGAAAAGGCCTAAGGGAGGAGGAAGGATTAGATATTGATATTATAGTTGGTTACATCCCTGATCAAGTCTAAAGATATCCTTGTGCCTTCTGCACTCCCAGTCATAGGAAACCCATGTTTCCTTATTGAAATGTTCATCATCCCTTCATGAAATCCTTGTGTATACTTATGGAGGAGCTGAGGCCTGGGCAGGACGGTTTCGCTTGGAGCTAGTGGACGACTCAGGTTATAGTTCTTCCATATTTTCTTTAGCTTACATTAATAAAAACGTGTTTTCTTGTTCGTGATGATTATGGTTTTTATCCATTAATTTATGTCATGATTTGCTTACAAAATCTCACGTTAATGCTTATTTTATTACATGATTATATGATCTAACCTTGATATCATGAATGTGATTTAAGTTATTTTTGGTGTATATGCTTCACCTTGAATGAATTGCAAGTCTTAAAGCGTAAGGAAGAATCAGAGGGTTTGAACCTTATGGGAACAACCTCAAACGTAGGACCTACGAGTAAGACCTTTCGTACCAAGTTTAATTGTTTAAGTATTAGGAATTCTTGTTTATGTGTCTCTTTATGCTATATGCCCTCCGCTCTATTGGGGTTCACAACCCAAGACCCTAGGGTGATTCTACTCGAAATATAATTGGCGACTCCGTTGGGGAAATAATTGTTGTTTTTCCTAGATTGGGTTGTTTCTTCCTGATCAGGGCCTACTTCATCGATTTCTTGCTTTTATAGTGTCTTTGACTTGTTTTCTTCTTGGGCATCAAATCTGATCTTTTGGATCATACCTAGATTTTTTGTTTTTCTTTATTGAGCTTTATATACGTTCTTTTCATAGGATACAATAGTGTACACACGCTAGTTTCTTCAAAGAAACTCGCGTATATGTGAGTTTCCTTTGTTTCAGTCGCATATACATGATTCTTTGTCTTTGCACAATTGCGTATACCTTATTTTGAATAATTTTTTCAAAATCTTGGACCCAGTTAAGATTGTTGCCTGGTGGTTTTTGCTGTTTTCTAGTTATACATTGTCAGTAAAGCTTTGCTTTCATGCAAGTTTTTAGTTTCTAATCTTCTTCTTCTTAAAAAACCTAGTCAACTAAGGGTTTTCTTTTTGATAAAGTTTCAGTTTGGGCTTTGGGTTCAAGGCTTTTTGTAGAAGTTTTTGGTTTTTCTAAATTTGCAGAACAAGAAATTCGCTGTAGTTTTGTTTATAACCCAACTTTTGGATTGCTTTGCTTTGCTTTCCTTTTTTGGTTGACCTATTTTGTTTTTCATGGTTTTAGAGTGCCTCTTTGGCGATCTTGAAAGTATTTCTTGAAGTTCTTTTGGTTTGCTGAAGTCCTTTATACTGTTGCTCAAATCAATATATGCAAGTTTGTAGTCCTTTGTTGTTTCAAGTTTTATTATATTAATGATGTGCATAACTTGCGAATTTTGGGACTCTTTATGCTTGTTTTTGGTCTTGGAATTTTAGTAGTCTTTGTTTTCTAAAAAAGTTCTTTGGGTTATTTAAAAAAAAAGGAAAAAAAACATTGCTCTTGCCTTTCTTTTCTTTTTAGTTTTTTGCTTTTGGTTTCTTCATTATTATTGAGTAATTTTGAACTTTTTTCGATTGGTTTTGCTTGGTTTCGAGGGAAGTTTGTGATTGAATTTGTGCCCTCCTTGTAGTCAAGTTGGCCTATTGATCTTGTGAATGAACACATTTTCTTATTGTACGAGCATCCATAGGATCTTGCACCATCATTATAGTTTACATTAAGTTAGTTTGCACTATAGGCATTTTAGTCTTTTTGTTAGATTTGAGTGTGTGGAGCATGTTTTCTGCGTTTTTTTTTTTTACAAGTTTATTCATAGAACCTTATAGAAATTTATTTTCATCGAAGAAAAATAGATGCATTTTCATATAGCTAAGTTATATTGATTTATTTTGCGTCAAAACACCACAGGTTGCACTCTCATTTTACCTGTGACCTAAAGAACAACCTTTTAAAATCAAGCGCTTAATTAAAAAGAACTAGAATATTTTTTGATTTGTCATTAATTACACCAAAAAGTCTAGCTCTTTAGGGGATTGGAATAGGTGAGTGGAGAGTTAACTCTCCAAGGCCACTCAAACTGTTCAACGTAGATGTTGAATAATGAGTGAAATCCATTGTCATTAGAAAGACCAGGAAATCTCCTTTCTATTGGGAGTCAAGCACAAGGTAGAGTGAATAAAAGGAAAGAGAGATACCCTCTCTCCTACTTGTTGGATCCCACCCCGAGATTGTTCCACCCATATTTTGATACGAACTGGTGTCCATAGTTTCTATTCCTAAGGTTCACATAGGTCATTATGGAGGGGAATCCCATGACACCTGAGGCAGACGTTGCATCACATTCATTAGTACTTCTGGAGGGTACCCTTGCGAAGCTCGGGTACTTGCACCGACAAAGGCTTTTTTCTGGGGGTCAATGTAACTATTTATGTTTCCTTCACTGGTAGGCTTGGGTCGTAAATATCCCAAACTATCTTCGGAAGGTCCCTTACTTCACTTTCTGGTATTTTTGTGTCCAGTCCTCATCACCTGGAGTAGAAATACTTGGAAGTTTCTTGATTGGTTGCATCTTTAATGACTTTATAGTGGAGTTCTCTTTTCTCTTTTTATTTAGTTGGATTTAGGTGGATTTGTCTTGTCACTTTTGGACCTTAGATTCTGAGTGTATGACCAACCACTCCACTAGTCTTGAAAGGATTTAAATATTTCTTTTGAAAGTTGTGGAATTTCCTCCTTAAGAGAAGAGGTTTGATTGTGAATCTCTATTTCTTGGAAAGTCATTTAAATAATCCCTTATGGGAAGGATCTGCATATAAATTGGTTATGCCAATATTACTACACATGCCAACCAAGGGACCCTTTCAAAAGGAGATCCTTGTGATTTTCCTTTCTTTGGAAACGTTGGTACCCCCTTGATGGCCACTTTGAATATTCTTGGATTGAATGTTGGACTACCAATTTGGCTGTTGTCCACTCCGAATATTCCAAATGTTCTTGAAGCTTCTCAGATGAATGCTTTATTTCAAGGGCATCAAATGGGTGTTAATTATTCATCTTCTTCAAAAGACAAATATAGGATTCCTCTTTCTCCTCCCTCTTGTAATAAGAGAAATAGGAAGAAGAAGAAGAAGAATAATTCTACCCATGAATCATCACCAACCCCTGCAAGTCATGTTGGAGATGATCTTTCATCCGCTGCAAGTCACGTTGGGGGCATAAGTCTAGTCACTGCAAGTCATACTAGAAATGGGTCACATACCTTTGGGATTCATATTTCTATTGACTCACCTGCTTCTGTGAGTACGACTGGTGGCACAAGTCCTATCTTATTGGGAAAGTGTCACTAACCTCTGCGAGTTATGCTGGGGACTCTTTACCAACCACTGCTAGTCATGTTGGCGGAATGGATGTTGATCACAAACCTAGTCGTAGAAGATTTAAACCTAATTTCCCTTGTAATATATGTAAGGGATACCATCTTACTCATTTGTGCCTTAGTATTCCAGTGGTACAAAGGATATGGTCCAAGTCTAAAGGTTCTTCTACTCCTGGATCTATTTTGGTTCCTCAATAGTCTCATCACCATTGGTTGATGAAGTGGTCAAGCCAGTGTAATATTTGGCTAATTCACTCCTATTTTGCGGGGTGAAGTGCCTAACAACATAGTCTTCTTGATTTATAGTACAAAGTCTTATGGTTTAGGGGGCATTCTAGTCTCTTCGAATGTACCCCCTCCAAGTTCTAGGAGTGTCTCCTTTGATTGGGATAATCTTGTCGAGCCTAATCTTCCTTCTGTTGCACGTTTCCAAATAAGGGTTAGAGTTAATTCCACAAATTTCTATTAATGTATAGTGGACGCAGGATCCTCTACAAGTATTATATCCTCCTTGACTTGGAAAGGTTTGGGTTCTCCAAAGTTGTTGGCAGCTAATAATCAGTTGTTAGCCTATGATAGAAGACCTGGTGAATCTATGTGTGTTCTTCCTCAATTGCCTTTTACTTTAGGTGGGAAGACTGTCTTAATCTATATGATGGTGGTTGATTGCCCTTTAGACTTTAATATGCTACTTGGCTGTGATTTTGTCTATGCTATGAATGTTGTGGTGTCTTCACTCTTTCGAGTGATGTATTTTCCTCATAACAGAAATATTGTCACTATTGATCAGCTTGCATATGATAATCACCCCCAATTCGAATTTACTACAGGATACCCCTTGGTATGTTCCAAGTGTCTAGGTAGATTCTACCCAATCATAGGTGAACTATGTGACATTGTATCCTCAATGTTCAATTTCTTCTAAGAAGGATCCTTTGAACTACTATTTTCCTTCTTGGGACTTGGTCCCAGCAGTTGACCGAGTGATTTCTCCTATGAGGACATGGGACCCCTTAACTCCCTCTTTTGATCCTTATTTCTCATGATTTCTTGGAAGTTAAGTTGCCTTCACAGGAGGAAATTTTTTGAATCCATGAGTTTTAACTACCAAAGGAGTTCTTGGCCTGAGCTCGCAAGGGGCTTATCTTGAAGAATTATTATGTGTAAGCCGCAAGGCTGTGTGGTTCCCTGTACCATATTGTACATGTAAGGTATGTATTTTCAAGTTTTGTATTCTATAACACAAGATTTTATCTAAAATTTATATATGGGATGTATTAACTTCTTGTCTAGTGTTCCTAATTATGTTTACAGAACTTGGAAGACCTCTCCTTTGGGAATTTTTATGGTTGATCCACTCTGACAGGTATTAGTTCTCAAAACTGGCATACAAGTTAGGTTTTTCACTTGCAATGTGCATTTATCAGTTTCCTTTCCCATTTTGGCCTTAGGATTGACCCCGCCAAGATATGATGCAGAACCTTCTCATTGCTTAGAAGTGTCATAACTTGTGTGGTAGAGCCTACCTTATTATGAGCACCCTAGATAGTACCTTGTTGTCACTTGGAACCCATGCTAAATTCTTGTTCTTAGTCTCGAGAGTCCTCTTTAGTCCCACCATGACATTTGCGATGAAGATTCATTCTCCTTCTTCTTCGCTATCTTTTTGGCTTTATACCCTAGAGGTTCCCACACGTTGAGTTGTACTGTTGTATTCCATGTTGACTATTTGTACCTTTTGGCCTTAATACAACTTCACTTGGACTCGTGTATAAGCCACTTTTTGACCATGTCTTTTTGAAAAATCAACCTTGCAACCACTTAGCCTCTGCAACTTGACACCCTTTTTTTCTGTGGAAAGAACATTCCTTTAAGTAACATTGACCAATTTCGTCACCTTGCATTGAGCATTGGAATGTTACACTCCAAGGAAATAGAAATTTTGTACTTCGACACTCATTCTTTCCATTTTATTATAGCCATTCTTTTATTCTTTTTCAGGCTTTCTAAATATGAAAAAGACAAAAAAATTATATATTCCAAAAAGATAAAAAACAGGACATTAGTTCCATGATTGATGGCATCTAGAGTTATGTTGCCCTTGAAAAAATCACTTAAAATTAAGTCTTTCCTCCATTGGGGTGGGCTTTAGTTTGACATAGGAGAGCCTTAACCTTGTTATTGAGTTAGTACTCCTCCAGTTCGTTATCTCTTCCAATCATATGGAGAGTTTGTTTTTGATTTTCAATGTTCTTTTTGGGCCGAACTCTATATTTTTAACACGGAGAGAAGTGGGGTCGACCACACAGAGGTCAGTTGAGGGGTTTTTTTTGGTTTCTCTTACTATGCCTTCTAATGGTAACACATTGGGAGGTGAATTCTGAATCAAATTTTCAATCATATCATCCTCATCTTGCAGTTTACCCCCCATGGAAATTTCTAATGTAAAGTGGTGCAGAATAAACTTCATCCTCATCCTCCTCCTCCAACCAGAGAGGTAGATCATGTTCTAGCAAGGGTTGGGCAGGAGGATATAGATTACCTACTTGAACATGTGCCCATTCTTTATGGTCATGGTCCCAGCTTGGTAGCTAATTTAGGCATCGGTTGTAGCCAACCAGGGTCTTCCCAGAATGAGAGGATACCCAATGAGCTTTGCCTTTGGTTGGAGAACTAAGAAATCAACAAGGTACTCCCAAGAATCAATGGAGACCATCACATCTTCCACAATCCCCTTAGGGGTCACTGTGGAGTAGTCTGCTAGCTGTAACATTGTCATGGTCTTCCTCAAGGAGCCTTGGACAAATTGTTGTGATTAACTTGCTACAGAAAGCACAAATGGAAGCAAGCTACTAAATCATCAAAAGCAACCTATTGTTAACCATAAGAGAAATACTTCTAACAACAAAATAATCTACAAACTGAAGTAAAGCATAAAAATACAAGCAAATGGAAGCTTGGCTGCTTGGATTGGGCCCTAACCGTAGAGCTTCAACCCTCTGAGGTAACTCAGTGCTAGCTCAAAAAGGATTCCATCTTCATTATCAAAAAATAGCAAGATTACATAAAACTATCATGAAATAGTAAGCTCGAAATTTGAGTGGATTTTACCCAAGCAAAAAAGTAAACCTTAGTGAGGCCCTAGGCCTTTCTACTTATACATCTAAAGCTACCAACAACTTCCTTAAAATCAGGGAGGCTTGGTTTCCAAAACTTGAGATAACTATCAATCATCTTCCACTTGCTTGACTGTCTTCTAGTGCATGATTCAGTTGCTTGTACTTCAAGCTAAATGAAGGGGAATTCAAAGTGAGGAGAAATAAATAAGGGTGTTTCCCTCCTATAAGTCCTCTCCTCTACCTACTTTGAGTTATTGCTATAGTTTGACCACTAGATCCTTGACTTTGACCTCGAAATCCATCTATAATCTGCATTAAATACATGTTAGACCACATGGCATAATAACTAACTCAACTCACCTTATAAGCATAAATATAATCAGAAAATCATACAATAAGCTAAGAGAATGGTTGATTTGACTAGGTTAGGAGGTAAAATGAGCCCATATAATTACCCATTTATGAGGTTCATCAATTTGTTGGGTTGTGTTATATTCTTTCCACATAGTTAATAGGGGGTTTTAAGGGCACCTGTAACCCCACTTTATGGGGTTCGGGGCAGCGCCCCGGAAAATTTTGGTTTTGGATCCTATGTTAGGTTGGGCGGACCCACCTATGGTTTTGTACATGATTTTTGCACATGTTTTTTGGACGCGATGGTTTTCGATGCTTCGACATGTATAAATATGTATTGTAACATTGAAAGGAACATTATGAAAAATCAATCTGGTAGTCTCGGTTTTGGGATCCAGTGGGAAAATCTCTATATATATGTGTTTTATGGGTTATGCTTTCGCATTGTTTATTTTTCTGTGTTATAGAATTCGTATGCAGGTAATTTCTGTACGAGGTTAAAACATACATTTGGTATCAGAGTTGTTTTTGGCTTCAAGGGGGACGCATTTGTTGCTGAGGGGTTTCGCTCGGGCCTGTGGCAGAACCTGTTCGATGAGAGTTCTGCAAGATCGATTCTGGTGGTGAAAGAGGATGGCGAGTGGTGGAAAGATAGAGATCGAGAAATTTAATGGTCAGAGTTTTGAGTTGTGGAAAATCAAGATGGAGGATCTATTGGTGGATAAAGATCAGTGGATCGCGGTAAATCCAAGTACTAAACTAACGAGAGTGACTGATGAAGAATGGAAGAAGTTGGATCGAAAGGCAAAGAGCACAATACGATTGTCTGTCTAAGATTCAGTATTACGAATGTATCAGGGGAAGCTACAACAAAGGCTTTGTGGGACAAGTTAGGGATTTTGTACCAATCTAAGTCTCTGGTGAATAAATTGTTCCTGTGGAAAAAGTTGTATAACCTGAGGATGAAAGATGGA
>APFE030535941.1:1853-97258 GCA_000404065.3 Pinus taeda | reverse complement strand
TGGAAGCATAATTAGAGAAAGCACTGCAGGACAAGCAAGGGGAATCAGCCTCCCAGCCCCCTCAAACATCAACAACTCTTGGACCTGCCCCTCCTACACAAGCAGCAGCAGCCCCTCCTGCTATTCCAGCACCTACCACAGCTACATCAGCAACAGGAGCAACAACAACAGCAGAATCCAACATGAGCATGGAGGACTTGATGAAAGCTATTAAAGAGCTTGAAACTTAGGTAACTGAAATAAATGATGCCAAGGATAGACTGGCCAAGCTGGAGACTAGTTATGATAAATCAAAGATGACAGTAGCAAAAAAACAAAGAGAAATAAAGGCCTTAGAGGCCAAAGTGAAAACTCTGGAGAATGAATTGCTGCCAGGTAAAACCCTAGCAGAAATAAAAAAGATAATTTGGGCCAAAATTGGCTAATCTATACAGGACCAATGGAGGTCCATTCAGGAAATTTATGAGCACATTGAGCTGATAGGTATGGCTCATGTGGAAATACAAAGAGCCAAGACAGCATTGGGAATAATGCCCGAGCAGGCCACCAAGATGATACATTTCCTCAATAACCGCACTACAGAGGAACTGGCAGCTCTAGAGATAAGCAGCAGAACAGAAACAATCCTGACAGCTAAAAAGGTACTGACCTTGAGGAATTTTACTCAAACTCTGGAGAGAAAATGTCAGGAAATGAAAGCAGAGATTGATGAATTCAGGGCAAAAATGACAATACTACAGGACAAAGGACTGCCAAGCCTAGTGACTGGCACACGACAGCTGCTGTCATATAATCAATATATGACAAGGATCAACAATTATGTTGAAAATCAGATAACAGCATCTAGTAGCTCCACAGAAGAAGCAGGGCCTCCTTCTGGGCAGTCTCTCTATGACAAGTTAGAAAATCTGTTCTTTATTGAACATGAAATAAATCATCTGTTTGAGGTGCCTCCAAACTTCTACAGACATACAGAGGCAGATGAAACACTAGTGAAAATGAAGAGGCATCAGCTACCTCCAGCTGATTGGTGGCAAGAAATGTTGGAGATTTTGCCCAGATAATGCCACTATGATTTTTTCCTTTTTGAGAAAAATCTAAGTTTTCAAGTCATGGTACAGATCAGCAGGCAGGTCAGCAGACATATCAACACACAGGTACAGGAAGCATCCATACAAGTGACTCACCAATGCACCCAGATAGCAGGCTCAATTAACGCAGAGTTAAAGGCATAGCTATAGCCCACTTTCCAGAGCCATAATGTCAAAGCTATCTGACAGAAAAATAGTGGCCATCTCAGCATTAAATGCTATATTTATGTTTTCATTTACTTTTTGTAAGAGAGTTGGTGGTGCAATTTATTGCACAATAACTCTCTGCTGAGATATTTTGTACCCTATTTTTGTATATATATCCCCTCAGATAACGTATTTAGGGTTGGTTGTAGTGTAATTCTTTCTGAAGAGCTCTATTGTATTTTGAGACATTTTGATAATATAAATTGCTGGTGGAGATTTCTGGTTCCTATGCTGTCTGGAGATGGAAATGAATAGCTCTGTTTTGTTGCAGAATTCCTGTGTCATTTGCTGAAGCAATAAGTTTCTCTGAACTCTGTATGTGTTTTCTGTGTTTTCCATAATTCTTATGTTTTCATAATCCTAGTAAATAGAGAAAAAGAATAGCCTAGGATTTGTTTTGAACACCCTATGCTCAATCTCTATTTCTAAATATGTTTTCTTCTGGATTAGCCATGGATATGAATTCTTGATTGCTCATGTCTAAACTAATTCTGTCATAGTGGAAATTGTCTAAGAATTCTTAACTGCTCCTAAGCAATAACTTCATTTTTTCCTTGTTAGCATAGTGAAAGATTCTTAACTGCCTTTCACTCACTAATTCCATAATTTCATCAAAAAATCTGGTAAATTGCTTCACATATGCCTATCTGGCTCTGCAGCAACACTCTGCTTTCATAAATCTACTTTCAGCAGCACAAATACCTCAACTCCATTGCCCAATGGGCCAAACTGTTCTACAATCTATATTCTCAGTTCTGTCTGGATTCACCAACCCACCAAATTCAAACAAAACAGTACACCATAACTAGCCTAAAAACATTCATCAAACAAAGCTAAATTATAAAGAGAGAGCCCTCTCTGGTTGCAGGTAGGCTAGGGCTTGTAGCTAAAACATTGGTCAGTGGTTACCTCGGCCGTATTCCCTTTAGGAAGCAGGGAACAACCTGAGTGTTAACATCAATGGCGACTCCACTGGGGAACTATGTCAAATTACCAAGTAAAAGGAAATAAGCTTCATGTTTAGATCCTATCACAAAATACCAAGGAAAGAAAACTCAGAAGCTAGCTCCAAAGAAGAAATCTCGTTACACTAGGTCCAATCCTGACCCTAATCCCCCAACTATCTTTGAGAACCCCAATTTAATCCCAAAAATCTTAAAGAAGCAAGAGCAGCTAGGGGAGCTCTCAGATTCAGATACAGAACCAAATCAGCAGAGCTATATTCCTACTCCTGTCAAAGCATCAGTTCACCCTCATACTATCCCTACTTATCCTAGTTCTTCATCCACTTCCCAAGGTAGTTTCCTCACTCCTCCATCCCCAACACACCTTACTCCTGTTATCCCAGTTGTTCCAGTTGTTCCACTCCTTCTTACTGTCCCTTTTATCCCTGCAAATATGGCTAGATATGCTCCATTAGTCCTGCCTACAAATCCTGGGGCAATGCCCCAAGCCTATCAAGGAAAAATCACCTACTTTGATGGTACTGGCACTTATACATCCCAGCAACACACTAAGAGGATGCAGGACTATTTTGAGAACTATGAGATAGATGATGAGGATGTAAGAATGAAAATTTTTGTGCAAAGTTTGACAAAGGATGTAAGGAATTGGTTTAGGTCTCTAGCTGCAAACTCTATAGTCAATCCTGACGCCTTATACCTAAGTTTTTTAAACAGATGGGAAAAGAAGAAAGACCCTCTACACATACTGACAGAGTATGATAACTTGAAAAAGGGCCCACAAGAGACAGTTCAAGATTACTGTGCTAGGTTCAACAATGTATATAACGCTATCCCTCAAAACTTGAGACCTCCTCCTGATCTGGTCTTGATCAAATTTCCTGATGGATTTGACCCAGACATGGCATATCAATTAAGAGAAAGAGAACCTCCAAGTCTTGCAGATATGCAGAAAATAGCTGTAAGTGTGGAGGCAAATCTAATTGGCAAGAGAACCAGAGCAAAAAATGAGAGAAGAATAACATTCAAAGAGGAACCCTCAACCTTTGACCAAAAACTAGATGCAATCATGAAGGGTATGAAGAGGTTGGGAGATAGAGTTGAGACCATGGAGAGAAAGTCCTCTTGGGAAGGACAAACAAGCAACACCACTAGAAATCTCAATTTTAGAAAAAACCAAAACCCAAATGCTGGGAGAACTAGTCCTGATCAGAACATCAGACCTCCATTTCAAGAAAATTATGCAGAGGCCTCAACCACTAGTGAACAAATAGAAGATCCCCACATCAATTTAATGGGTTTGGACGGTGAAGAACAAGTGTTCTTAACACAAGATGATCAACAAGCCCAAGACTATAAACAATTCCAAGCAAAATCTAGTGAGTCATTTGATTTCAGAGAAGGGTATGACACAGCAGTCTATGAAGTACACAAACAATACAAGTTAAGAAGTAGAACCATAGATGTGCCTGACAATACCAAACAAACAAACACCAAACTGCCCAAGAAATCTAGTGATAAAGTTGTCTTAACAGAGTCCTCAGATAAAAAACCCCACAAAGAGGTTACAGTGGAAGATGTATCGATATACAACCCCCAGTAAAACCTACACCCACACCACTTCTTCCAACAGAAATTTTGGGCAGACCTCTAGAAAACAGAGCCAACCCAAACATACCCCAAAATAGGATACCTGATCAGGACATGGTCACCCAAAATTCAGCAGAAAAGGAAACATTTGTTGCTCATAATGTAAAAGTTCAGATGGAAAAACCCTTCAATCTTGAAACAGAAATTGGTAAACTAAAGATTGCAATTCCCCTTTCTGAGTTGGCCAAACATGAGGTCTTCAGGCAACAAATCAATAGATAATTACAAGTACCAGAAAATAGGGATGAGTTAACATTTTGGATGACCAACCAGAGCTGATTTTTGGCTTAGAAGTCAATGGCAAATCAGGGGATGGAGGGACTCCTCCATTCTATGTAAGCCTAAAATTCATGACAAAGTATTACACAATGCCATGTTTGACTCAGGGGCCTCTCATAACTTAATGCCCAAATCAGTAATGGAAAAACTTGGATTAGACATCACCAAACCCTATAAAGATTTGTTTTCATTTGATTCCAGCCAGGTAAGGTGTTTATGCCTGATCAAAGACTTTTGTGTATCCCTAATCCAATATCCAGCCAAAACAATTCTAATGGATGTAGTAGTGGCTGACATTCCACCTAAATATGGTATGCTCCTATCAAGATCTTGGGGTGCCAAACTCCAAGGATCTTTGCAACTAGACATGTCATATGCCACAATTTCAGTATTTAGCCAGCCAAAGAGACTGTACCGAGAGACACTCATGAAATATGTGGTCAGCAGCCAGGACAAGCCCCAAAACTTCCAATCTAATCCATCCATTCAGACATGGACTCCTTCATACTATACAATGCTGATATATGTCCCAAAACTGAGCTCAAGCTCTTAGAAACAAAGGAAACCAGGCATATGAATGAACAATCCATTGTTTTAGAACAAAATATCACTGATGTAATCAAAACAACAGAGTCTGCTAATAGGTCACAAGAATCACCAAAACTAGACTTGCCCACTGAACAAATATGTAAATCCATTAAAACAAACATTGACCAAGAAACCCTGTGGTATTTAGAATTTTATGGGTCAGTAAATAAGCTAGAAGCAGGAGCTGGGGTATGGATACACAATACTCAAAATGACCATGCTCTAGGTCATGCATATAGGCTTAATTTCAGATGCACAAATAACATGGCAGAATATGAAGCCCTCCTACTAGGTCTCAAACTGATTAAAAGTCTAGGAGGGACCAAAGTCTCCATATTGGGGGATTCATACCTAATTATCCAACATATAAAGGGAAATTTTGTCACAAATGATCCCAGATTGAGGTCTTACAGGTTAGCAGTGACAGACTTGCTCAACAACTTCCTAGAATATCAGCTCACCAAAATACCTAGGAACCACAACTTGCATGCTCACAGTCTAGCAACCTTTGCAAGCACCTGTAAACTCCCTTTTGGACCTAACCACCAGTTAACTGCTGAGATTAAACACAGGCCTTCTGTCCCAGACAATGTAAATAATTGGCAAGTATTTGAGAATGATACTCAGATAAACAACTTTTTAACTATGAAGGAGGAATTCTCAAACTTAAACATTGATACAAGCATTAGGGATGATCAAAACCAAAAAGATGAACTAAACACAAGTATATCAGCTGAAACAGAAGATATGATATTACATCCTACAACCTTTGACCCTACCAATTTAAAGAAACTAAAGATAATAGATCTTGATGAAATTAATGAGGAAGAAACAGAAGTAATTCAGTTAAAAGATAATTTCTTGCCTACAGGTCTTGCTCCTTTGGAAGACATTTTTGATTCAAATGATCTCTCTAAGAAACCAAAGATGCAACCCATCAATGCAGAAATAGAGGAGTGTAACATTGGGACCATTGAAAATCCCAAAATGATCAATCTTTCTAGAACCCTACCTCCTGATAAGAAATCAAAATATATCAAACTGTTCAAAGAGTTTCAGGATGTGTTTTCCTGGAGCTATGAGGACCTTAAATCCTATGATACTACAGTTATCCAGCACACAATACCCCTAAAAGAAAACCAAAAACCCTTTAAACAGAAACTAAGAAGAGTTAATCCAATGCTTCTTCCCCTAATAGAAAAAGAAGTAAAACGAATGTATGAAGCTGGGATTATTGCTCCCATAAGGTTTTCTGAATGGATTTCTAACCTTGTACCTACAAGAAAGAAAACTGGGGAGATAAGACTTTGTGTGGATCTGAGAAATTTAAATAAAGTCTCTCTCAAAGACCACTACCCCTTGCCAAAAATGGATCACATCCTACAAAGGGTAGTGGGAGCTTCAAGGATCTCATTGCTGGATGGTTTCTCAGGATTCAACCAAATCTTAGTTCACCCAGATGACCAAGATAAAACAGCTTTCACCACACCATGGGGAACTTTTAAATATTTCAAAATGCCTTTTGGACTCAAGAATGCTAGAGCCACATTTCAAAGGGCAATGGATATAGCCTTTGCTAAATAAATCCATGATTTCTTAGTAATATACCTTGATGATCTAACAGCCTTCTCAAAATCAAACCAGGAACATTTAAAACACCTTAAATAAGTGTTCTTAATTTGTAGACAGTATGGCATTTCTTTAAACCCAAAGAAATCACTATTTGGCCTGGAAGAAGGCAAACTCCTTGGTCATATAATTTCAAAAGATGGCATAAGAATTGACCCTGATAGGATTCAAGCTATACTGCAAGGTCCCCATCCAAGAAACATCAAGGAATCTACAAAGCCTTTTTGGGGAAAGATAATTTCCTAAGAAGATTTATTCTAACCTGCTGAGCTAATAAGATTGTTGAACAATATGCTCAAGAAAGATGCCAAGGTCAAATGGACAATTGAGGCTAAACAAGCTTTTGAAGAAATCAAGATAGCTTTGACAAAAACGCTTGTGCTTACAAGCCCTAGTTTTGATAGAGATTTTATAATCTTCTCCTTTGCTTTTGAAAATACAATTGCTGCTATCTTACTGCAAAAGGATGACTTGGGATGTGAAAAACCTATTGATTTTTTTAGTAAAGCCTTTAGGGATGCCCCACTCAAGTAAAAAATCATGGAAAGCAAGCATATGCCCTTGTAAAAGCCATAAAAAATTTCAGAGTTTATATCCTATACTCTCACATAGTTGCATATGTGCCCAATGCAGTAGTCAAAGACATTTTAACTCAAGAGGGAATGGAAGGCAAGAGGGGAAAATGGATTGCCAATATTATGGAATATGATATAGAAATCAAACCAACAAAACTTATAAAAGGACAAGGGCTAGCTAAACTAATGACTGAGACTAACTTTCAAGCCCTTGACATCAATGAACTGGATAACGAACAGGAGATGGCGACTCCACATATCAATCAAGCCTTTCTAAAATCACCTTGGTATGCTGACATATGTTTTGTATTATTAAACCTGCAAGCTCCTCCAGGGTTATCCAGAACCAAGAACAGATTTCTAAAATTGAAGGCTGCAAAATTTTGTATCGTAGACAATGTTTTATTTTGGAAAAATCATGAAGGTGTCCTACTCAACCGCCTGACTTCAGATGAAGCTGATAAGGTCCTTAGAGAATTTCATGCAGGAGACTGTGGGGGGCACTTATATTGGAAATCCACAGCTGATAAAATCCTGAGGGTTGGATTTTATTGGCCCTCCCTGTTTATTGATTCAAAAAAGTTTGTAATGTCATGTCATAAATGTCAGATCTTTGAAGGGAAGAAAAATTTACTCCCCTTACCCCTCAGGCCCATTTCAACTGAAAAACCATTTCAACAATGGGGCTTAGACTTCATTGGGGAAATTCACCCCTCATCCTCAGACCAGCATAGATGGATCCTGATAGCTACTGATTACTTCACCAAGTGGATAGAGGCTATACCTTGTAGACAAGCAAATGATTCAATTATCATACAATTCCTAGAAACCAATATCTTGTCTAGATTTGGCTGCCCAGAGAAAATCATAACAGATAATGCAGCTACCTTTAAATCTAAGAAAATGATCAGCTTCTGTCACAAGTATCATATCACCCTAGGTAACTCAACAGCCTATTACCCTCAAGGCAATGGCCTAGCTAAGTCCTCCAAAAAAAGCCTAATCAACATCATTAAAAAGGTCTTGGAGGAGAACAAAAAGAATTGGCATAAGAAGCTGGTAAATGCACTATGGGCAGATAGGTTGACCACTAAAAGATCTATTGGTACTAGCCCATATGAGTTGGTATATGGCCTGGAAGTTGTGTTCCCATCATCCCTTGGGATCCCTGTGATCAAATTGCTGCAGGAAATACAGGCTGAACCCAATGATATCCAGAGAAGGATCAATCAAACAATCCACTTACAACAAACAAGGGAAGAAGTGTATCATAAGACCCAAGTTCTACAAGAGAAGCTTAAAAAGGTGTTTGACAAAAGAACAAAAGTTGAGGACTTTTTCATAGGGAACAAAGTATTGAAATGGGACTCTAGGAGGGAAGATAAAGGAAAGCATGGCAAATTTGACTTTCTATGGAAAGGGCCATTTGTAATTCAAGTTGTGCAAGGTAACAATACTTTCTTTCTCAAGAGTCTAGATGAGTCAAACAATGATGAAGGCCCGGTGAATGAGAGAATACTCAAAAACTACTATGATCCATGAGCATAGGATAGCCCCATATTGTACATAAATATCTATATTTTCAAGCATTTTTTCCTTTTACAGCAGATATATAGAAGAGCAAATACAACACATTTTGAAGAATGATCAGCAAAACCATATCAAAAATGACATAGATACTTGAAAATCTCAATGAACAGAATTGAGCAAGGTCTTTAGAGCAGAAAACCAATGATAGGTAGTGATACATGTTAGAAAGTCATGAAATGCTAATCCTTGCACAAATGAGGCCATATGACCTGCTGTTCTTGGCTTTCCACTAGGAAAAGCCATCCCCAAGTGGAGCCACTGTTAGGTTCCTATACCAATAGGTTTCATCTTTCATGATTGACAGTGCAAGGGATAAATATGTTCATCATTGCAGGCTGCAAAGGTTCCATATTTTTGTGTACATGCTATGAAAATTAAAAAATGAAAATAGGGTATGCCTTAAAAGAATAATCAAAAGGAAAGAAAATCAAATGGTCAAGAAAAAAGTGAAAATGAACCCCAAACTAAAGACCAGGAAATTGGTCAGTCAAAATGCCACCACTATCTTTTTGGCAGTACCATGCTCTGCAAATACTACTGCTAATAATACTTGATGTGTGGCCCAATAGTCTAAACTGGACCATGCCATGTTTAAATTGCTTGTTGCAGAATAGAGAATGTTCCCTGTCCAAACAACTCAAGCTTGGCAGATGACTAGCTAGGTAGAGAAATGAAGGTGTCCAACTGCTTAAGCTGGGTCCTTGGAAGAAATAAGGGTACATTTTAGATAGGAGGGCAATCAAAAGAAAAAGAGGACAATCAGGGTCTGCTAATTCAAGTGCACCCACTTTAAATGAAGAAAAAATGTTAGGATTACTAGGATGGGTAAGTAGTGCAAGGTTTCAGAAATGAAGGGCCATCACCAATTGGCTTATTACGTGCAAAGACTCATGCCACTCAGGGTATTGGCATCAAAAGCAGATAGTGAAGGGCAAGCATTGGAAGCATGTCTAATTTCCCCTATTTTCCCCCAAACTTCATTTACTAACACCCCCAAGGGCCTTGAGATCTTCTCAAGTGTCCAGTCCCACTTCACTTCATGACAAACTACTGGGTCAAACCATGAAGTTTAATCAAGAAAAGAAGCCACATTTTTTGTGTAAAAAGGCTTTCTTATAATTTCATTTAGCTTCAAATTCTAAGTTTTATCCCTTAGAACTCAGTCTTTACCCCTTCACTCACCTCACAGAACCATATTGACCACTAATGTACTATTTAGCCCCCTAACTCCCCCCTTCCCTAATTCTATTAGAATCTATGAAAAATTTCCCAAAAATATCTATAAATACCCTCCCCCTAGCATTATAGCTATATAACCCTTCCTTGGGGAAATATTGACCTATCTGGGGTTGATATTAACCGCTCTGTCCCTAGACAATGGTTTTTCCAAGAAACTATGGTTAAATGTCAAAAATCCTAAACCCCACCCTCATTAAACCCATTTTCCCCTTTTTCCGCCCAAAACCCACTTTATTATAAAGTTTTTTAATAAAAAACATTTTAAATAAAATGTGCGCCTAACCCATAAAACCCATAACCTAAAGTTTTCTACCCTCCCCGCGCCCGATTTAATTAAATTTAATTAAATATTGGGCGGGTCCCCCGCACCTTAACACGCTGTCACGTCATAATCGGCACCCACCGCACGATCATTGACCCCGACCATCTAACGGTGGGCGGTCATTCTCACAGGAGAACCGCCCGACCTTTTGCGTCCGGGGGATTGGCGGTATTGCCGCCGTACCCCCGCCACGCGTTGGCCTCCCGCGATGTTTGCTGCGCCCCCCCCCCCCCCCCCCCTCAAAACCATTTACCGCCCTCAGGCTTCCCGGGGAAACCGCTTACCTCCTCCTCCCCACGCTGACGTCATGCCCCGTCAGCGTGACGTCACCCCTCCTTTGCCACCACCATGCCTCCACGTCATATCCATGTGACTTGTCCACCATTCCACCCTGCCACCGTGTCACTGCCACCTGGGCACCCACGTCAGCTGCCACGTCACCCGTCTGTACCCGGGCCCATGATGACATCAGCATGACGTCATCACCAAAAATGCGCCAATATGCCAAAAATGCATAAAAAGACGAGAATTAGCCGTTATTGGTCATTGTTGTTCATTGTTTCCGGAGCTCCTCTGCATGCGAAATCGACGTGCAATGGTCAAAACACAAAATCCACCCACCAAAGTTGTTGCCGCCTCCATTATCAACCCGAGTACCTGCAATTCGACTGGTTCAAACGCCTCCTACGCCATAAAAACCAGGTATTTGCCGCAGCCATCCTTCTTTACCCATTGTTCTCCTTTGATCTCCTAATTTCTTGCATAAGAACTCTGTTAAAGGCTCCCCACTTATAAATTAGCCACTAAAAATTACTGAAGAAGCTAGTTAAACCCCTGTGTGACAAAACTCTGGAAGAAACCCGTGGCCCTCTGTAAAATTCACCACAAAATCAATTGAAGGAGCCGAGATACAGGCTAGAAAATGAATTCAGCAGTTCCCTCACCCCTGCTAATAGAAATTCCCTGCAAATAACCAGCTAATTAGCTCAACACACTCTGGTTCTTCAAAACAGAGTGCCCCATAGTTCATTAAGCCTGTAAAAGCCTCCTTACACTGTCAAGCTGCTCACTGCCAAACACAAGTTGGCCAGCATTCCTCAGCATTTGTACCAAACTTGAAAATCCAATAAGAAATTCAATTAAAACCAGACAATGGCCACTCCAGTTGCTTTGGATGTAGCTCCTATGAATCCACCTAACAAAGAACTGGAAGCCATGCCACTGGTGGATAGTGATTTCCTCATTACAGACTTTGTGGCAGAGAGGAATCATTTACAAACTTTCTGCCAACTAAGGAACAGTCACTTGGACAACAGTGACCTGTATGGCATCTGGGAATCCAATCTACCCACCTACTTCCTGCCTTCTGTAAACATTTTTCCTGAAGTCATCCACCTCTGTGCAGAAAACTATGACCAGAAGCTCAGAGCTGTGAAGTCTCCATCTGGGAGCATCCTCTTCTACATAACACCAGATTCCATCAACCAAATGTTGAACTACAAGCAAACCCAGCTGCTATACCCCTTCTCCATTAACTACTTTCTAGATGAGGGCTCCAAGCTCTCTAGCACAGACATAGCTGCAATAGCCAGGAAATTCATGAAGGCAGACTACCAACCTTCTGGGCCACCTCCTTTTTCTTATGCAGATTTCAATGAGGTAGGCAAGTTGCTGGTGGATATGCTAACCTCTGTGCTGGGGTTCACAACAAATGAGCATATTGATGAAACTGTGCTGGTCATGCTATCTACATATAGCCTTGAGAAACCCCCTGCTAGGAAGTACAATTATGCCAAATATATTTCCAATAAGATACATGATCAATTGTCAAGACTGAAGAGGGAGGCAATATTTAAGTATTCCTCATACATGTATCACCTATTCATGTACTATCAAACAGACTACTTCCAGTGCCCAATCAAGAAGCTAGACTCACAAGGTGAGAGGAGGTCTGTTATCTTCTGGTCTTCAGTCTTCCACCAAGTCCAGAATTCCCCCTACTCATACTGTGAATTTATTGACCAGTTTGTATATCCAATCACATGCCTCTTAAAGAGGACTCCTCTTGCCAGATTGTCCAAGGATATGCAGAAAATCTTGCAGCTATCCAGGAGTTACAAGATAGGTGATTGGTACTTGTACCAAAATCACACCGTCATCAGAATCTATGGTTGTGAGCTTTGTCCCTACAGGATCCGAAAATATGTGCCTATGAGGTTATTTGCCCTGGAGTACTATAGACAACTTATAAACTCTGATCTCACACACTTCCACAGTGCCAAGAAGAAAGCCAACCTAAAGTTCAGAGACCACCTAGGCCCATTTGTCATGAATAAGAAAGATGGTTGGCAAGAAGCTGATCAAATACTGGGGCAACAGCTCAAACTCAAACGAAGCTTCTGGTGGGTCCCTTATGACCCTGAAGGTTTCATCAGTGCTAGGAGGGTCAAGTATAGGTTGCTAGCCTATAATCATTTCCCATACCCACAAATAGAACACTTTTCCAACCAAGATGAATGGGTACTTGAATCAATAGTAGAGGAATTGACTCAGGAAGAAAAAATGGAGCAGACTGTGAAAGATCTGGAAAAAACTCTTGACTTAGATTCTTATCAACAGGTCTTCTTCAAACAACCAGTCCAAGTAGGAGAAGGCACTTCTACTGCTCTAGCTGTACAGGACACCCAACAAGCTCCAACAACAACAACTACAGCAAAGGGGAAAGAAAAGATGGATGAACAGCAACAGGCAGAGACAGGGCAGCCCAGCACATCAAAGGATCAGCAGTTAGGGTAGGCCCCTCCAGAGCAAACTGAACAAACCCAAATCCCAGTTTTGCAGACTCCTCTCAATGATGAGAGAGGGAAAAAGAGAGATAGAGAAGATATCACACCTCCAACAGGGTCATCACAGCAACCAGAAGCCAAGAGGCCGAGGATTGACCCTGAAACAGAAGAAGGAGATATCAGTGAGGAAAGGGCAGAAAGCCACAGCAGAGAAAGGCAAACAAGCCAGCAGACTGCCACTAGCTCATTCCAGCTAGAACAGGCCCTACAGAACACCACAGAGGTATCCTCCTCAAGACAACAGGGCAAGAAACCAGCTGCAGTCAAAGAAGGCTTCATAGAGATCAAGGCACAGAATGAATTGGTGAGAGTGCAGCTCTATGAGCAATTCTTGAAGACAACTCCAGCCAAAAAACAAAGATTGATGGCTGCCTATGATCTGAAAGAGGAAAAAATGATCTTCACTCATTTGAAGCCTAAGGTCCCACATCCCAAGACCCCTGCAAATTACTACAGAACAAACTTGGAGGTCTTTTCCAAAGACATACACCCCATGGATCAGATTGAGCTGCACAAACAGACTGGGGAAATGGTGTATGCAACACTTGCAGACAGGGCAATCCTGGCCCATCAGCTAAAAGAAGCCCTGAAGAATACAAACACACAGCTTGATTTGGAAAGGCTGTCTTCCTCTGCAAAGGACAACAGAATAAAGACTTTGGAGGACATAATAATTGATTTGGGACATGACCCAAAGGATCTAAAGGGCGTTAGGGCCCTCATGAAGAAGAAAGAGGATGACATTGTTGCACTAAGGAGGCAAGCAAAAAAGCCTCCTACCATTCACCCTCAAACAACAGAACTTGCACAAGAAAAGCAAGTAGATGATGCTATGGAGCTACTTCTGGTAATGAACCAAAGAATATTACAAATGGAAGCATAATTAGAGAAAGAAATACAGGACAAGCAAGGGGAGTCAGCCTCCCAACCCCCTCAAACATCAACAACTCTTGGACCTGCCCCTCCTACACAAGCAACAGCAGCCCCTCCTACTATTCTAGCACCTACCACAGCTACATCAGCAACAGGAGCAACAGTAGCAGCAGAATCCAGCATGAGCATGGAGGGCTTGATGAAAGTTGTTAAAGAGCTTGAAACTCAGGTAACTGAAATAAATGATGCCAAGGATAGACTGGCCAAGCTGGAGACCAGTTATGATAAATCAAAGATGACAGTAGCAAAAAAACAAAGAGAAATAAAGGCCTTAGAGGCCAAAGTGAAAACTCTAGAGAATGAATTGTTGCTAGGTAAAACCCTAGCAGAAATAAAAAAGATAATTTGGGCCAAAATTGGCCAATCTATACAGGACCAATGGAGGTCCATTCAGGAAATTTATGAGCAGATTGAGCTGATAGGTATGGCTCATGTGGAAATACAAAGAGCCAGGACAGCACTGGGAATAATGCCCGAGCAGGCCACCAAGATGATACATTTCCTCAATAACCGCACTAGAGAGGAACTGGCAACTCTAGAGATAAGTAGCAGAACAGAAACAATCCTGACAGCTAAAAGGGTACTGACCTTGAGGAATTTTACTCAAACTCTGGAGAGAAAATGTCAGGAAATGAAAGCAGAGATTGATGAATTCAGGGCAAAAATGACAATACTACAGGACAAAGGACTGCCAAGCCTAGTGACTGGCACAGGACAACTGCTATCATATAATCAGTATATGACAAGGATCAACAATTATGTTGAAAATCAGATAACAGCATCTAGCAGCTCCACAAAAGAAGCAGGGCATCCCTCTGGGCAGTCTCTCTATGACAAGTTAGAAAATCTGTTCTTTATTGAACATGAAATAAATCATCTGTTTGAGGTGCCTCCAAACTTCTACAGACATACAGAGGCAGATGAAACACTAGTGAAAATGAAGAGGCATCAGCTACCTCCAACTGATTGGTGGCAAGAAATGCTGGAGATTTTGCCCAGATAATGCCACTATGATTTTTTCCTTTTTGAGAAAAATCAAAGTTTTCAAGTCACAGTACAGGTCAGCAGACAGATCAACACACAGGTACAGGAAGCATCCATACAAGTGACTCACCAATGCACCCAGACAACAGGCTCAATTAACGCAGAGTTAAAGGCACAGCTACAGCCCACTTTCCAGAGCCATAAAGTCAAAGCTATCTAACAGAAAAATAGCGGCCATCTCAACATTAAATGCTATATTTATGTTTTCATTTACTTTTTGTAAGAGAGTTGGTGGTGCAATTTATTGCACAATAACTCTCTGCTGAGATATTTTGTACCCTATTTTTGTATATATATCCCCTCAGATAACGTATTGAGGATCGGTTGTAGTGTAATTCTTTCTGAAGAGCTCTATTGTATTTTGAGACATTTTGATAATATAAATTGCTGGTGGAGATTTCTGGTTCCTATGCTGTCTGGAGATGGAAATGAATAGCTCTGTTTTGTTGCAGAATTCCTGTGTCATTTGCTGAAGCAATAAGTTTCTCTGAACTCTGTATGTGTTTTCTGTGTTTTCCATAATTCTTATGTTTTCATAATCCTAGTAAATAGAGAAAAAGAATAGCCTAGGATTTGTTTTGAACACCCTATGCTCAATCTCTATTTCTAAATATGTTTTCTTCTGGATTAGCCATGGATATGAATTCTTGATTGCTCATGTCTAAACTAATTCTGTCATAGTGGAAATTGTCTAAGAATTCTTAACTGCTCCTAAGCAATAACTTCATTTTTCCTTGTTAGCATAGTGAAAGATTCTTAACTCCCTTTCACTCACTAATTCCATAATTTCATCAAAAAATCTGGTAAATTGCTTCACATATGCCTATCTGGCTCTGCAGCAACACTCTGCTTTCATAAATCTACTTTCAGCAGCACAAATACCTCAACTCCATTGCCCAATGGGCCAAACTGTTCTACAATCTATATTCTCAGTTCTGTCTGGATTCACCAACCCACCAAATTCAAACAAAACAGTACACCATAACTAGCCTAAAAACATTCATCAAACAAAGCTAAATTATAAAGAGAGGGCCCTCTCTGGTTGCAGGTAGGCTAGGGCCTGTAGCTAAAAGATTGGTCAGTGGTTACCTTGGTCGTATTCCCTTTAGGAAGCAGGGAACAACCTGAGTGTTAACACCCATTAAAGAAGGGGTGAAACATTTTCAACAAAATATAAGGAAAGTTCCTTTAATGCTAGAACCCCTTATTCAAAAGGAGTTGAGAAAGTTGCTAGACGATCAAATTATTTTCAAGGTTAGAAATTCTACTTGAGCTTCAAATTTGGTCCCTATCCGAAAGAGGTCTAGTGAGATAATGTTATGTTTCAACTTTCACAATCTTAATCGGGCATCAGATAAAGATAATTACTCGGTCACATCCATGGAACGAATCCTCCAAACATTATTTGGGTATGAGATGTTGTCTTTGCTAGATGGTTTTTCTAGCTATAATCAAGTGCTAGTGGCAAAACCAGATCATCTTAAAACCAAGTTCAGGACTAAGTGTGGAACATTCAACTTTAAGAATATGCCATTCATGCTTATCAATGTTGGTTCTACATTTCAAAGAGCGATGGGAATCGCTTTCTGTGGCCTAATTGGCCAAAGTGTAGTAGTTTATTTGGATGATGTTACTGTGTTTTTTAGGAGAAGATCAAATCATGTACATTATTTGAAGAAAATATTTTAGTGTCTTAAATATGGGATTTATCTCAATCCCAAGAAAATAATCTTTGGTGTGTCATAAGGAACTATCTTAGGACACATCATTACAAAGAGTGGAGTCAAAGCTATAACTCAAATCCCATTATCCCTGAATAAGAAAGGTATGCAATATTTCATAGGGAATATTAATTTCCTACGAAATTTCATGTTTGACTATGCTTAGATAGTTAAACCATTACAGGGGATGATTAAGATAGATGCGACTTATAAATGGGACAAAAGAGAAAAGGATGTTTTTTCTCAAATAAAACAACCTATTGTTGATGCACCTACATTATCTAGTCCTGTTTATGGTAAAGATTTCTTGGTTTACACTTTTTCTTCAGATTCATTTATTGTGGTTGTATTGACTCAAAAGGATGTTGAAGGAAATGAATGACCTATTTCTTTCATGAGTGTTAGCTTATAGGATCTAAATTATCCTACCATCGATAAAAAGCTTATGTTGTGTGTAAGGCAGTAAAATATTTCAGGTCCTATCTCCTTAAATCTCACACAATCATATATGTGCCTCATCCAGTGGTCAGAACACTCTTTGTGCAACAGGAGCCGGGTGAGAAGAGGGAAAATTGGAAGACTTATTTAAAAGAATATGATATGGAGTTTAAATCAGTTCATACCTTTAAGTATCATGGCATTTTTCAACTCACGACCGAAGCTAGATATTCTCCTAAGCAAGATATTTTAGGTTGGGAGTAGGAAATAGAGATGTACAATGTTGAACAAGTGCCCCAAACTAAATCAACAGTTCCATGGTATTCAGACATATGGAAATTATTAGAGAATGAAACCTTTCTCTTACATTTATCAAAGAAACAAAAGATGGAAATCCACCTTTAAACTCCATCCTACTAGCTCGTTCATGGAGTTCTTTTTAGAAAGCACCATAATGATGTCTCTCTAAGATGCCTTGAGCCTCATGCCATGGAGAAGGTACTAAAATATCTACATGACAGACTGATAGGTGGTCACTATGCGAGTGATACAACTACACATAAAGTAATGGGGGCTAGTTATTATTGGCCCACCTTATTCCAAGATGTTCACGTTTATGTTCACAAGTGCCAAGCTTGTCAGAGATGTGCTGATCGAGATCAGAATTCAATAGCCCCACTACTAGTTGTAGTAGTTGAGGAACCATTCCAACAATGGTGACTAGATGTCATAAATTTTTCCATATTCATTAAATAAACAACGATAAGTTTTAACAACGATGAATTATTTTACTTGGTGGAGAGAAGCAGTTCCTTTAAGACAAGTTAACGACGAGGAAGTCATCTAGTTCTTGTTAATATAGCTTGTTATTAATGTCAATATTGCAATGTTTGTGATGGAAAATCCTTGTGACATGTGAGCTTTCCCATTGATACCCATTGATGATAATATTGCTCATGGAGGATCCAAGGATTGAATACAGACGTAATAGAAACAATGGAACTGAGGAGGAAAGATAACGGAAGCCATCAAAAGAGAAAGAGAAAGAGTAAAGAGGAGAAGCCATCATGAAGCCAAAGAGTAAGAGGAAGAGTTCATCGGAATCCATCAAAGAAGTAGGTTATCAGAGCAAGAGAAGAAGGTTATCGAATATTCCCAAGAGTAAGTGCTAAAGGGAAGAATAGTGATATCGGAAGAACAAATAGGAACATTACATCAAAGGAGTAGAGCTATTGAAAGAGAGGAAGAGAGAAGAGAAGTCACAGGAGTGAGAACCCAAGAGTAAGAGCCATAACATAGGAGTTAACAGTAATAAAACGTGAAAACTCTTTAAATACCACAATGCATCGGAGGAATTATATCGGCGGCTTATCGCCAACTTAATTATGTATCACCACCCAAAATATGTGATTTCGATATCATTGCGGACCCACTACACCATTGTAATACAACTCAATATAATATTGCATTCATTGCATAATCAAAAACCATAAAGGGATGATCCATTCAAAACACTGATTGCGATATAATATGTGGACCCAAGCACTCCATTAGAATATACCTTTATGTGATATCGCGTCCGCCTCATCAAGAGTCATATCGAAAGTCTTAAGGGTTGACACGCAGAAACTGTCGATTGTGATAGAGGTTGTGGACCCGATGGATTTATTAACGACTGTTTAATATCATATCACATTTGCTTCATCGGCAATAGGGAAATCAACTGTGTTATGAGCATGACTTCTAAGAGACCTCTGAAAGTTGTGATTGCGATTAGCGGTGATGTGGCATGTGGGGACCTCTAGACTTCTATTATAATATGGTTATAGCCTCTCCTTTATGGTTTTTCCATAAATAAACAAGTCAATGAATAGTTGAATGAATAATATACAAGTTGGCCTCCCTTCAATAAACGTGTCTCTTAGTCATTGGTGAAACTCATATAAATACGAGTTAAAACATTTCACTAAAAGTATTGATCTCGGGAATTTTGAATAGAGAAAGGAAGTAATAGTTCACAAATCATAAACTCAAAGAAGCAGAAGGACAAGTGAAACGATGAAACAAAGGAAAGGAAGATGAAGGTATATCAGAGGAGAAATACATAGTATCATTAAGAGTTGAAGAATGAAGAAAACCGAGACTGACTGCGCATAGGGTCTTTCATACTGCTCGGCCCTGTGTTTGACAATAATTCATATAACAATTGAAAAAGGACATTTTGCAGATCTAAGAAGATTATCTAAGTGTGAAGAGGGTTGTCTCTAATTGAATGCACACCATGAATTCGTGACAATCACTCCTCTGAAGCAATTACTCCTGAAGCGTCACTCCTGAAGCAGTTACTAAAACAGAGGATTGAAACATAGAGTTGTTTTTGTGCAGAGCTCAATACAGTTCCTGTCGACACATTAAACTTGTGTGAAGACTATTGAGGACCATGATGTATTAGTCATCATGACATGACTTGGAAATTTTGTTTGGGAAAATATGAAGAGAAATGGTGACACCTTCTATGAGACAAGGTTGTCATTGATGATGTAGCATGGAGACTATAATGAAGTTGTAGATTGACAGAACATAGTGAAGAATATTTTGAGAGCAGTGTAATACAATCAAAACATTTCTTGACAAAGAAAAATAATAGGGTTGGAGCCCTTGTGGTTGGTGCCTCAAAATTGGAAGGATTGGTGTCCTTGGAGTTGGTGCTCCTAAATCCAAGGTTTGTGCCCTCACAAGATAGGGTTGGAGCCCTTGGGGTTCGTGCCTTAGAATTTGAAGGATTGGTGTCCTTGGATTTGGTGCTCCCAAATCTAAGGTTGGTGCCTTAACAATATAAGGTCAGAGCCCTAGAGTTTGGACCCTCACAAAATACCAAGTTGGCGCTTGGCAACAGGTTGGATCCTGGGAATTAAAGATCAGCGTCTTCATCAAGGGTTGGAGTGCTATATATTGTAATTGATTCATTATAAATATTATATTAATAAAAACATTTATTCCTATTGATTATTTTGTGTTCTAAATATAATTTATTTAACTGGTATAAGTAACAATTGAAAAGGAATATTGATTCACCCCCCTCTCAGTATTTCCAACAATTGGTATTAGAGCCAGTACCTTCACTCAAAGCCTAACATATTGAAGGTTTATCAATTAGAACACATATGGAAAAGCCAAGGAAGGAAGTCTATGATCCTCCTAAATATGTGTCTCCCTCAACCACTAAAGTTGAAATCCATCAAGTTATGAAGGCTCCATTATTCAATGGAAACTTTGATATATGGGAAACAAGAATGAGGAATTTCTTAAAGACTCAAGCCAGGTGAAGTCTGGAAATTAGTGATTACCGATAGCATGATGAATGGAGAATCTAAGGAGTACACTACAAAAGCAATAAAGACAATCTTGAATGAGCTACCTGATTCTATGAAGGCGAATTTTGAGAATTGTTCGTCAGCGAAAGGCATATGGGATAAACTTCATGATCTTCACTCAAAAGGAGGATTGACCACTAATCAAGAAGATGATGGAAAGAAATAAGGAAATCCATAACCCATCATGGAAGCTGAAAATAAGAATGATGGCATCAAGGACAAAGAAGATCTAGAAGATGAAGAGAATGAAAAATATTTCGAGGAAGATCTCCTCACTGAACTTATGGCTTCCATGGAAGAAATTATCAGTTCAAAAAAGGAAAACAATGAACTTAAGAAGAAAGCACTAGCTAGTGACCAAGACCAAAAAAGGAAGGAATTTGACCTTGTCAAGCTTCAAGTGAAAGAAAACGATGAAGAGCTTACCAAGCTTAAGGAGGAATTTCATCAAAACAAAAGAAAGAATCACGAGGAAGTCATATCCATGACAAATAAATTGGTTAAGGCAAATAAATAGGAAGATACATTGTCAAGCCACCATGAACGAAGGCATAAAATCTTGAACGAAATTGAAGCAGAGATTGGTTAATACAAGGAAGAGGTCTCCTCTCTTAAATCTCAACTAGAAAAAGCAAAAAAGTTAGGACAATGAGAAGAGAATACAATGGAAGCATTGATAAACATATAAGGACAAGTTGATGAAGAAGAAAATGAAATAAACACCATGATATGCCAACTAAAAGAAAACTACGAAGAGATATTCAAACTAAAATCCGACCTCAACCTTCTCAAGGCCAAAACATGTAAAGCTACAAGGATCATGGAAGAAATAGAGAGCAGTTTAGAAAAAGAAAGTGAAGAAATCTTCAAAATGAAGTCAAATATCATCTCCTTTGAAATTGAAGAAAATGAAGCAACTTGTATCAAGGAAGAGATTGAGAAATAACTTGCTAAGAAGAATAATGGTTGTGAAATATTAGAAGAAGAGATTGTCTCCCTCGAGAAAAGGGTTGAAGGGATGGACAAATTTTTAAAGAGCTCTCAAGCCTTGGATGACATGCTCAACCATCAAATATCCCCATTTGATAAATCAGGTCTTGGTTATGAATGTGAATCCTCAAGCAATAATGATAATGTTTCAAATAACAAGGATGTGAGGAAGCCAAAAAGAAATGTCAATGCTCCCAAAGGAAAGGATAAGAGTCAAGGAAACACTGAAGGAAATCCCATTCCAAGAAGAAATGTAGATGGTGTCGAGGATGCAAGAAGCAAAGAATATCATCAAAGGACCTCAAGGAAGAAATACTTCAGAAGTACATCAAGGAAATCTCCATCTCCCAGGTACCAAAGTTTATCTCCTGGTTATTGTTATGCTTGTGCAAACTTTGGACACATGGAAAAATATTGTAGGGAATATCACAAAGATAAATATTATGGTCCCCAAAAATCTCTGAGAATAAATTTTAATAGAAATCATGAATTTTTATTCATGAAAAACATAGAATGCTTCAAGTGTCGTAACATTGGTCATATGGCATGTGATTGTAACTTGACTTGGGCTCCTACACAAGCTAGAACTATGCTAGAGAAGAAATTTACACAAGTATGGAGAAGAAAGCAAATACAATCTGAAAATCTCTTGAACTCTCCAGCCAACAACACATGTGGTTAATTTAATGAAGATATCCTTGATATTATGAGTGTTCGATGATGGAATTCTGCCAAAATGAAACCATGCATAAAGTTAGGGGGAGCTTATGATGATTAGGAATTCTTGTAAAAGTTATTCATGAATGGATCCTTATGAAATCCTTGACGAGTTATAATAATAATCATTCTTTGATAGGATCATTTCTCAGGAGCACTCCATTAAAAAACATGATCTCCTAACTATCCAATGTACCGTTGTTGAAGATGCTTTCCGCTTGATCACTAAGAAGAAATTGGAGCAGTGGAGAATTCCATCTAATGCTAATAAGGCAAACTACTATGTTTTTGTTATTATAGTTAAATGTCTCCACCCAGGGTTTTATTGTGAGAACAGGTAAATTAAGGATACAAATAGAGGAAACCTTCAAACAAACAAATACATCTAGAAATGGATATTGAAGCAAAAGCAGTTGGCAGCATCTAAAAAAACTAAAGCATTTGCAAAAAGTTGCCAATTAGTAAAAATAATTTAAAAGACAGTCATAGATTGGATATCAAAATCTACTAGTGGAGATAACTTGCAGAGACTTTTACAAGAGCACGAGGAAAAGATGGCTCATAAAAAGGACTATAGAAATGAGAATGTTGTGCAGTTGAATATTGCTCAGTAACTTAAGGAGAAGAACAAAGATACGTAGGAACTCCGATCTAAAGAAAGATAGCAAGAAAGATAATTTCAGTGGCATCTTCTCATGATTCAGACTATAAATACCTCTTAATTATGACTATGAAGATAACATAATTCGGATTGCAGAAGAAAAAAATCCTGGACTTGAACATTTGGTGTATGGATATTTGGATTCTATTTGGAAGCATTGAAATGGAGCATCTTTAAGCATTGTTGAATCCATGATAAAGTAGCTTTTGAGACATGAAGAAGGGATAATGTGCTAGCTGATGATGAGGCAACAATCCTTCTATCTTAAGTAAAAATAAGAGCACCACAACAGGGGGAGTAACATACCCATGAAGATCTATTATTCATAAAGAACAGAAGCAACTTGACATGGGGAGAAGTTCGACAAGGGGAGTCCCTGAGCACCCCGTTTTCCATTGATTTCAAAGGGGGAGATAATGTTGAAAGGGAAAGAATATTGCCATCAATGAAAAAGTGGGAGATTGTTAATCTAGGTTTTCATCGATGTCAATATGTCAGTGTTTTTGATGGAAAATTCTTGTGACATGAGAGGTTGCCCAATGCTGTCCATTGATCATAATATTGCTAGTGGAGGATCCAAGGATTGAATACAAACACAATAGAAACAATGGAATCGAGGAGAAAAGACATCGGAATCCATCAGATGAGAAAGAGAAAGAGTAAAGAGGAGAAGCCATCATGAAGCCAAAGAGTAAGAGTAATAGTTCACCGGAAGCCATCAAAGAAGCAGGTTATTCGAGCAAGAGAAGTAGGTTATCACATATGCCCAAGGGTAAGTGATAAAGGGAAGATTAGTGATATCGGAAGAACAAAGAGGAACATTATGTTGGAGGAGTAAAGCTATCGGAAGAGAGAAAGAGTGAAGAGAAGTCACAGGAGTGAGAACCCAAGAGTGAGAGCCATAATGGAGAAGTTAACAGTAATAAACCATGAAAACTCTTTAAAGACCACTATGCATTAGAGGAATTATATCAATGGTTTATTGACAAATTTATTAAGTATCACCACCAAAATTATGTGATTGCGATATCATTGCAGACCTACTGCAGCATTATAATATAACTCAATATAATATCACATCCATCACATAATCGCAACTCATAAAGGGATGTTCCATTTTGTTAGTCCCTTACAATTTCCTAGGTTGAAAGGAGATTGAGAAGGGTAACCTCGAGCCACTTCAGCTCAGTAGTGAGCCCTACTAAGCATGAAGTGGTTTGAGGTTACCCTTCTCGATCTCCTTTCAGCCTAAGAAATTATACGGGACTAACATTTTTGGCATCGTTGCTAGGGAATGAAAGATCATATCTTCCCTGGGAAAGAACGATAAGGATCAGATCTGATTGTTGATGGTGAACAATGATCAGACACAAGAAAGGTTGTGCATCTTTCACCTCGCGACTCCAGTGTCAAAGAATCCAAAGAATTAGAATTATCATGAAAACTCCATTGCTCAAAAACCGGTAGTTTGAAGAACTTCTTGGTGACTTAATTGTTTTCAAAATGGATTCAACTGCTCGAAGGTATGATCATATGAATTGTGCTCACGTTCCTGGTTCTCTGAATCATGTTCCTTGCATAGATTTGCAAACTAATCTGCCCAAATTCATAGATGGAAATGAGGATGAGGCTATCTTTCATCTAATCAAATTTCATTGGCATATAAATAAGCTCAGGATTAAGTTTCATGAGGATTGTTTGATAAAAATGTTTATGGCTACCCTAGAAGGAAAAGCAAGATCATGGTACAAAGGATTGAAGCCATGTAGCTTATTCTCTCTTAAAGAATTTCACACAACATTCTTTGAGTTTTATGGAAAATCTCATCATTCATTCTTGTTGTTTGGAGATTGTTGTGAATCCTGTGAAAACTTCATTCAATACCTTGAAGAGACTTTTGGTGATGAAAAATGTCTAGATTATGAGATCATAAAGGTCCTTTATGAATATTCTTCCCATCAGAAAATAACAGAGATTAGCTGCTTTGATACAAAGGATCATTCACAACACACATCAACTTCTTTTGTTGAAGATGAAATAGGTCTACATCGTAACAGTCAAGAAGAAATTGGCCCAAGTTAGAATTCTGAAATTTCATGTACAGAAAACTTAAGAAGTGAACCATCTTATGACAATGATCGTCTACCTTTGCAAAGAAATAGTGAACAAGAACTTATTTTCCTTTATTCTTGTGATAGTCAAATTGATATTCTTCCTGTTGAAGTACATGAGGAATCAAGTATACTTGAAGTGGCTTCTGCATTTGAAGTTTTCCATGAGCATCCAAAACCCTATCTTTTGGATGAGAGGTATGAAGATAGTCATTCACATTTTTTTTCAGATTCTTCTTTCTCCAAGTTTTTATTTCAAGATCAGGTTTGTGAAGACCAAGATGAGATTTTTGATGAAATGCATGAACAAGGATCTAAAAAACTATTCAAAGAGCAATTTCATGCAAATCATAATTTTGAACTGGCATGTATGGAGGTTTCAGACATTGTAATTATGACAGAGAATAGTCATCAAACAATGAAAGCAAATTATGAAGAGGAGAATAATGAAAAAGAACGGGTTATTTTAGATCATGTGGGTGTACACATTAGAACTATGGTTGTTTAAAAAAGTCCTCTTGCCAATCATCAGGTAAAGGTACTTGAGCATATCATTGAAGAATCATTTGTTGATTTGCAGCAGTCTTATGATCCACAAGAACATCTCCAGCAAAGAGTATTTTCTTCCATGATTAAAAATCAATCAGATTTGAATAATGAAATCCAAGTTTTATTTCATGATCCTTTGGTGAGTTTATTCCATTCATCAGTAGAGGAAGAATCTGCCAAGGTTGTCAATACATGTATTGGATCCAGTGGAAAATTGCAGTTGCCTGTTAAGCACGGGATCCCCCAAGGGAAGTTTTGGGGCTTAAAGCCCAAATTTTGGTCAAAAGATGTAAATCTAATGTAAAGAATATGCATTTTGTGGGTGCGGAGCACGAATTTTGTAAATGAATCATAGGGTTGTGTTGTGGCCAGCAACAACCCCCCCTTCTTCATTTAAGTGTTTGTCCAAAATACTAAATGAATGGGGACCCTTAGTTTAAGTTTGAAAAAAATCAAGTTTTCCTTTCTTCAAAATAAGGTTACCGTCGTAAGCCTAGAGAGGTCTTTTGAATATTTTCAAACTAAGTCTACAATAAGGTAAAGGTCTTTAAAAAATTGCATTACAAAAAGATAGGAAATGCCCTCATTCCCTCATAAATATTGGCATGTGCAAGGCCCACATGTTAAGCCTAACATCGCATCGCAGTAAAGTAATGCTCATAAGGAAAAACCTCAAGATCTGCCGATTTGTGATAACATCGATCGCAAGATCGCATATCGCAGAAATAAACTGGCAATACTTGACAAACATCAAAATTCTGTGACCCGCGATGTTGTGACCTGCGATGTTACGATCACCGCGATGGCGCAATCTGCAATCTTGCGATTTGCGATTAGCGCGACTTGCAATGGCACGACCTTTAATGTAACGTAAGCAAATCATGAATCATTTAATCACGAATCCTTCGGGTGCACCATTCAAAGAAAAGCCACTTACCATAATCTGACCCCAGATCATGCGCTTTTAATGATAGTAAATGGATTAGTTGTCAGCTATTAAATGAAATGAAGACGCGTGCTTTTGTAAAGAATTATTTCACGTAAAGTGGCATATTTCGTATATCTGTTGCATTTAAAACTCTCCCATCATCTTTCTTAATCAGTCATTTCCACCTCGCTCGTAATCTGCAGGAACTAAGAGTTAAGAAGATTCAAAGTCGAATGCAGGAGCAAATGGGAAAGAAACATAAAGCCTAAGGCTCCGAGACGAAGAAAAAGACGAAGGAGATGGCGCCCTTGTATACAGACACTGCATGCAACGAGGACACAGGAATTTCGACCTGGGAAGGCATGTATAGGCTGTTGGAGGAAGAAAATCCTAAAGTAATGAAGGTTGATAGTGCTGCGGGCTCACAAAACTCTTCCGAGGCATCCTTAGAGGAGCTGGAATGTTCATTTCTTCACCGAATAGTAGCTAGACCCAAAATTTTGCCGTATACAGATATGATCAGGTGGATACTTGACAATGCAGAGTTACAAGGTAGAAAATTCAAAGTTCAAGGACATGGGCTCATAGGATCATTCACCGCGCAAGACCTAAAGCTTATGTATCATCTTCCTGAGCCTCAGACGACCTACAACGCGCAATTTGTCAAGAAATTTGCAGCAGAGAACCCAAACCTGGCAGAAACCACTAAAGAATGGACCAGAAGAGAGGAGGCACTAAAAAAGGACAAAAACGGTATGTACAACACTGGTTCCCTCACATCTCCATATTGTTTTGCTGTGGCCATGCTTTGCAGGCTGTTTGGGATGCCAGACATAAATAAATTTTCATCTGAATGGCTACCACTCATAGACGCTGCCACAAACGCCGATATCGTGGATTGGGCCAAGACATTTTCTGATAACCTATACACTGTTGTTATGAATTACCGATCTAAGAGATCCTTGTCTCAAAGGGTCTATCCTCCTTTTTATCTATCTGCTTATATTATGGATTCTATTTGCTATGTATCTAAATTCCCCACTATGGGTTGGAAATGGACTACCCATGACCCGTCACCTATTCATGTTTATCATAAAGTATTATGGGAATCCCAGTTCGCCCCTCACTTCTATCAGATTTTCCACGGGCTTATCTTACCCCTATATAGGATGATGTATGGTGAATAACCCCCGAGGTGCTCACCCAAAGCGCAAATAGACATCATACCCATCTTAAGACGGTTCGGGGAAGAATGGTTCACTTATATCAGAGTGTTTGGGAGCACTGTGCCTCCACATTTCCTACCTCTATATGTCCCCGACAAACTGTTGGCTCGGGAAATTGCCTATCAGACTTGCTCAGAAGGCGGCCTGACCAAAGAGCTTAAAGACAAGAAGAAGGCCATATGGCCTCAGTTTCCTGTAGCTTGTGGGGCCTTCTCATTGTTCGATGTAGGACATGCTTTCGCCGAAGTGGAGAATGTGACGTCTCTATAGTTATTTAAATTCCCCGCTCGGCCTTTTGACCTAAATAATGTTGCCCATGATTTCACTATAAATGTCAGAATAAAAGTATTCGTCGGAAAGAAATATTTGTATGATGATTTGTTTCAAAGTAAAAGCTCACTCCAGGAAGTTTTGCGAGAAGCTCGGTCGAGGTTGTCCCCAGATGACCTCCAAAGATTTTTGTTATACAGAGAAAGAAGGCTAGCCAGTGTTCCTCTAGAAAAGTTGTGACTGCTCTTCAGAGAGCCTACTCCCAGTGTCAGCCTCAGTGGAAACTCCAGTACTTCCAAATCCAAATCTGACGCTGCCCAAGGAACGCCTGAACGTTCTAAAAAGTCTGGAAGCGACCAAGGAAAAAGAGAAGAAACAGCTAAAGATACAGCTCAGTCAAGTGCAATGTCGCAACAGCAAGTTATCGCCTCCCCACCAAGAGATGTCCCTCCTCCCGTCATTAAATCGCCACTCGTCACGACAGAGCTCGACAAGGAATGGGAAAACTTCAACGAGCTAATCAGCCTTGAAGGGCAATTCCCAAGAACACCTGTGAGCAATACACAGGTAACGCAAGAAATGGTTTCGACCATGGTCGGTAGTGTCACAGAAATGGAGCACAGTCATATCGCTCCACCTTTTTAGCTTCTACTTAGTGTAGAGGAAATTCCCCCACTGGATGTATTCTATAGTCCCCAACATAAAGCAGTTGTGAGGAGACAAATAAAGAAGAGAAAGCTAGAGAATACACTCTCACAGGACGCTGAACATTTAGACGTCTTATGGAAAGACCCTAACAACAACCTGACAGAAAATCTCACAAAGTTATCTCAGATCGCAGGAGCATACGCTTCTGCGACTATTGACAAGGCGTCAGAAGTTCAGCAACTATTGAGGGAACAAGAAAACCAAATACAACTACTACAACAACAGCTACAACAAGCCAATGCTAGTATTGAAGCGTCCAAACAACTCTAGAAACTACAAGAAGACTTTCAGCAGATGTAGATAAGTTATCAAGGAAGCCTAGACGAAAAAGGAAAGTAGTTGCAAGCTTTACAAGATATACATAAGGATGAGCCCAAGCTTGCCAAATTTGTTTCAGAAGCTACTGGCTTAAATGAGCAACTTCTGCAGCAACAGGAAGAGTTGGGACGTAAAATATCGCAGTGGAGTCACTATTGCGAGTTGAGCGATAAACTCACCAATCAAGTGGCGGACTTGCGAAGTGACTATGACCAGACCGACAGACGAGTGATGGAATACTTAGCTTGGCAGGATGGAGAGGAAGGGAAGAGAGAAAATGCACCCAGAATAAATGAGAGTCATAAAGAATTGCTCTTTAACAAATGGGACGATCAAATCAGGCAGGAAGAAGAGGCGGCGGAGACAGCGGCGACACAGACAAGCGTTCTTATCGACTGTGTAAATGAGAATTTACACAGAGCCAAATTAATTGCAGAAACCACCCTAGGGTACCTACCAAATAAGTCACGAATGGAGGCAGAATGGAAGCAGAAGGTGCAGGAAAACAGAAAAGCGATCCAGGCATTGAACAGGTTGAATTGGGAGTGTTACTGGGCATACTTAGTCAAGTCACACAGTCAATGGATGACTGTGGAGTGCATCATAAACTCAACCGAGAAAGTAGTGCCAGCTCTCATAGATTCTGTTTTTGCAGCCCAGCTCGGCGCAGAAGTCGGCCAACCGACTCTTCTCAAATCCATGATGAACACTTGCAATTTTAAGGACCAAATTCAGAAATAGCTTATTTTTAGAAGTTTGTTGTTTCTTTTTATTTAGATTAGAAAAAGGACGGTCATTTGAGAACCGTATCCTAAACTTTTGTAAAAACACTATTATTAGAATTAGGAAGTAGTATTTTAACCCTTCTTATGCATTTAGAGAAGGGTCCAGAGATTTGTCAAAAACTTATCCTCAGAACATGCACTTCTGCACCCTCAGAGGAGGTTTTGATGAATGGATGGATCACGATTTATTTTTATTTGCATTTCGATATCTACTACTGATGTTGCACTTTTGTACTCTTGGTAGATGTTAGAACAAGTAGAGATAGATCGTTTTTTCTTGAAGCTTATGGGTAGAATTAGTCATAAATGGTACTTTATCTCTTGGCAATTCCTACTTATATTCTTTAAGTGATTTATAGTTTTAGTTGTTTATATGTTATTACATGAATGTATGGGTTATCATTTGGCACTTTTGTATGGTGGAGTCATATTGTTTATGTCTGACATATGAATGGCTTATTATGCGATATGTTGTTCACAACTGCTTTGTCTAACTTCTTATGCAAAGTGGTTTATCTTTAATGATTTCTATTCTTATGATAGCTGAATGATCTTTATTACCAGTTATTTTTCGAAATCTCTTTAGATCGCATAATGGAAGATATATATCCCGGGTTAGCATAGATTTGATGTGTTGTTTCTCACTAGATTACAATAGCATAGAGTTAGTTTCAAGAATCTGAATTAGATTAGCTTTAAAGTACTCTTAGATCAGCATTATTCAACTCTACACACACACACACACCCCAGATCGGGAAACTGGTCCCGTTATCCCCAGTCGGACCCGCTATACCAAACGGATAAGGAGCTTCCAACCAAGGTCCGGACAGGGTGGGTATCCCCCTTGTTGTCGACCCGATTTTCGGGGCTTCAACAAGTAGCAATCCATTTCCCTCTCTTTCTATCTGGACCATCCTAAGTTAGGATATCCTTGACTACTACATTGGGGACATAGGCTATCATATGAGAATATAAATTGTAAACTCTAAAACCTTTGATAGCTTTGACCAAAGCAAAAGCTTGCTTTTCCATTATATTGTATTTTAAAGGGGCATTTCTCAGGGCTTTGCTAAAAAAGGCAATAGGTTGTTCATAACCCTCATCATTTTTCTGCAGTAGGACTGTAGAAATTGTATGTTCTAAGGCAAAGGAAAATATAATGAAATCCCTATCAAACTTTGGACCGATTAGAAATGGTGTTTTTGTTAAGGCTAGCCTAATATCTTCAAAGGACTTCTTAGCCTCAACTGTCCATTTTATGGTCGAATCTGTCTTCAACATGTTATTCAATGATCTAATTAATTATGCTAAGTTAGAAATAAATCTCCTAAGAAAGTTTATTTTTCCTAAAAAGGCTTGTAATTCCCTAATGCTCCTAGGATGTTGTATCTGTAAGATGGCTTCAATTCTTGCAAGATCTATTCAGATATCATCTTTTGAGATTATGTGGCCTATCAATTTTCCCTCTTCTAGCCCAAATAAATATTTTTTAGGATTCAAAGAAATTCCATACTTCCTACATTTGATGAAAACCTACCTTAGATGATCTAAGTGTTGTTTATCAAATTTTGAGAATACAGTGATATCATTTAAGCATATTACTAGGAAGTCATGAAATTCCTTAGCAAAATCTATGTCCATATCTCTTTGAAAAGTGGCCCCTGCATTCTTTAATCCAAAAGGTATCTTCACATACATGAATGTGCCCCAAGGAGTAATGAATGCAATTTTACCCTGGTCATCTGGGTGAACTAAAATCTGATTGTAACCAGAAAACCCATCCAATAATGAAATTTTGGTTTACCCTACTACCCTTTGTAAAATATGATCCATTTTCTGGAGAGGGTAATTGTCTTTGAGTGAAACTTTATTGAAATTCCTAAGATCAACACACAGTGTAATCTCACATTGTGTAAAATCTTATCATGAATGTTAAGGCTAATATAAAAGGGTAGTATCCCTCCTTCTAATGGTTTGTCATTAACATCAGGACCGAATATAAGCTCAGGTTGATCATCAAACAAGTTAACATAGTCTTCACTCTCAACGAAGTTTAAGGATTTGCTTATTTGAGATTTGTAAGTTTCATTTTTAATCAACCCTGTTAAGGGGACTGAAATGTTTAGTTTAGCCACCTCTACTCCCAAATTGAAAGGAAAAGGGGCTTTCTCTGTTTGAGGATTTGGAATTTTCATGGTAGGAGTTTGAGTAGATTGTTCTTCTTTTTCTGCATTTGAAGTCTTTTTCTTTAGATTTTCTAATGTGATATTTGGAGTTTCCTCCACTGTCTCCTTGGAGGGGTTCAAAGTGGATGGTTGATCATCAGGGGGTTGGTCATGAGTTACATCTACAATGGTGGGACCAGGAGGGTTCTGATTTGGTCTAGAGAGGATTTGGAGAGTTTTGGTAACTGGAGTTGTTTTGATTTTCTTAGGTTGATTTGGTACTACTTTCTTGTTTTGGTCAGGAGTATCAGTGTTCTTTTTACTCCTCAAGTTGTATTGTTTGTGCACTTCAAAGATAGCAAAATCATACCCTTATTTATAATCAAATGACTCTCCGGATTGGTTCTGCAATTGCTAAAGAATATGTAATTCCTGATCATCTTGAGTCAAGAAAACAATTTCCTCTTCATCTAATCCCATCAAGTTTATTTGTGTGTCTTGTTCAGGGTCTTCTGAATGGGATGTTTCAGCATAGTTTTCTTGAAAAGGAGGCCTAATATTCTGATGAGGTCCATTTTTTCCAGTATTTTGATTTTGATTCTTTATAAAGTTTGGATTTCTCACAGGAGGTGCTTATTAATTATCCCAATGAGGCTTCCTTTCAATGTTCTCTATCCTATCCATCAGTTTTTCCATTCCTTTGGCTAGGGCATATATTTTAAGGTCAGAGGGTGAGGCTTCATCTTTCAAGGGTACTCTCCTTTCATTCCTAACACTAGCTCTTATTTCTAGCAAATTAGCTTATACACTCTGCATGTCTTCTAAAGTTGGAGGATTTCTCTCCCTCAGTTGGAATGCCATATCAGTATCAAACCCATCAGGAAATTTAATCAGAGCTAAACCAGGTGGGGGTCTAAGATTGACTGGTATTGCATTGTATATATTGTTAAATCTGGTGCAGTAATCCTGGACTGTTTCATTTGGTCATATCATGATGTCTTCATATTCTGAAAGGATCTGCTGAGGTTTCTTTTTCTTTTCCATCTATCTAAAAATTGTTGATAAAATACTTCTAAAATGTATATGCTATTAGCAGGTAAAGATCTAAACCATGTTCTTACATCACTAGCTAGAGTCTGGAGCAAAAAGTCCCATTTGGACATCTCCAATGTCAATTTCATGTAATTCAAAGAAATCTGTCATTTTGTTTGTATGTTGTTGTGCTGTGTAAGTTCCTATGCCATCGAATTGGAAAATTTCATTCTGGTAACCTTATGGCATGGCACCACGTGGAGCAGGTAACACAAGAGGAGCATATCTATTTGCCATGACTCTAAGTTGGGAAAGACTAAGAAGTGTGGTTTGGGTACCAAGAGATGATACAGTAGTTGATGAAGAACTGGGAGTAATGGGTGCCTTATATGTAATGATAGGTTGGTGGGGAAATGAAGGTATAAATAGAGGTGAGGAATGAACTTCGGAGGTGGAAGGGAATAATGGTGAACTAAAGGGAGCTGAAATTGTTTCAGAAAGCTCAGGGATCTTAGCAGTAGTAAGGGATGACTGAGGGAAATTTAGAATATACTGATCAATTGATAGGTTTTCCTTTTGGACTTCAAGATCTGCAATAAACTTTGGATCTAGAACTATGTCATCAAGTGCACTTTCAGACCTGGTTCTAAATAGGGAAAGGTCAAATGACTCATTAAAGGGGAGGTCTTCTAAAAACAACCACTCATCAGGGCATGAATCTGCTTTGATCGAAGGTGTTGGACTTACTGAGCTTTCTTGTCTTCTGTATCTTCTTGAAATCAGGTTGGGATTATCCACTAGTGGGGGAGGATTTGGATCAGGATTTGCCCTAGTGTAGTGAGTTCTTCTTGAAGCTAGAGTTTCAAACTTTTCTAGTTACTTTCTTTTTATGAAATTTTTGTAAATAACTTCTAATAAATCCTTCAAGAGGCTTGAAATAAAGATTTGAAATTTCTCAAAGGTTTATTAAGACTGGGGATTTGATTCCCCAGTGGAGTCGCCACTATGTTATCACTCAAGAGTCTTCCCTAGAAGTTATCAAAAGAAGGAATAATCTGAGGTAACCACAAACCTAATCTTTTAGACTCAGGCTCTAGCCAACCTAAGTCCAAAGAGGGCTCTCTCTTTATTATTTAACTTTGTTTGGGTGTGATTTTAGGCTAGTTCTTAATGTTCATAAGGTTTTGATTTTGGTTGGGTGGTGGAATTCTAGGAACACATGGGTAGAGCTAGATTCTTCAAGCCATTGGGCTATGGAGTCAATAAAAGGATAGCATAACTGGATCAGATCATTAAAGGGATTGTTTACAGGGCAGGCTAGCAAAGCAAAAGTCAAATTTTCAAAGGGCTGATGGATGGAATGATTCCAACCAGGGTAAAAGGGGACTTAAGAATCCTTGGACCAGGATCAAAATGAGGAACAGAAGGTGATCATCAATAAAGATAAATTAAGAATCCTTTGCTACATAGACCACAAGGAAAACTACGGAAGATAAGGATCAGCTAAGAATTCCCTGGATAATAAATTTTAGCATAAAACATTAAGAATGTAAACAGTCAAAACAGAGTGCATTGAAGCAAATTTTGAGATATCATTCCTAGTTTAACATTCATATTTCATAGAAACACATATGATTATTAAGAAACATAAGGAAAAACAATAATACACATCATAGAATACTTATTTGATTTTTGCTTTACACAAGAATCCTGTAAAATTTCTGAGCTCTATTCCATGATCTAGCAAGCCAATCCAGTTTTTTTGATATAATAAGACTTTGATTTGAAAGAAAAGTTTACATAAATGTCTATGAATCCACCCTAAATACTTCGAAATTGGAAGTATTTATACAAAACATATTACAAAATATCTCATAACAGTTTGAGATTTAATTAATGAAATAAAAATATCTTCAAGCATGAAGATAGAGACAGATGGAAAAATTGCATCATGTTATCCCTGTTATTGTGGTAGTGTTGGCTATTGCAGTTGAATTTGAGCCCTTTTAAGCTAGCTGATGTTTGTACACTGGTATCATCTTTGTCTTTAATCTTTTATTGATACTCTTTAACCTACTACTCTTTGACCCTGTTCACCTGTTTCATCTAGCTGCCTTCAGATTTACTATGGTAACTTATAGTAAATCTGTCATTTTTTCTCACCATTCATCTTCAGGTAACTTTACTTTGAGAATTCTTCTGTAGATTTCACCTGCCTCTGTGTATTTGGAAAAATTAGGCTTGGTGACACATAGATGTTTCACCTCATGCTCTAGAAAAAATAGATTCTCCAAAGTATCATACAATACTTTCCCTGTTGGCAAGGCTTTGATACCTGAAGTGCTTGCTTGCTCTTTGGACAACTTTCTTAATCTATTAGTGTAGTCCAATTGGGTCATAAGTTTATCATGGATGACCATTGGACTGGGAAGGCCTTTATCCCTCAAAATTTGAAACTTGGCCATGAATCTGTCAATACCCACCTGCATGTTATGGAATTTTTCCCTCTAGGTTAACCATAAGGTTTCTTTTAGAAAGAACCTTTTTGACTTCTATGATGGCTTCAGTTCTATCCTCTATTCCAAGCTCATTAAGCTCATGTTTGTTCTTGATGTTCAAGAAGTGGATGCTCAGGCTAGTCTCCTAAATCTTCCTTTACTTTTGAATTGCTCCAGTGGCCACTTTTACCAAATCAATTTGCTCACATATTACTTGAATTTATGGCCAAATATCATTGATAGAGTCAATGATATTGGCCCAGAGCATCTCCTTGGTCTGTCTTAGTGGCTTTTGCAGAGTTAAATATTTTTCTAGTACCTTAATCTTTTCACCCATCCTTAGGGCTTTCTGTGTTTCTTCTCTCTGCTATATTTGGGCAAGCTTACAGTTAGTTTATAAGCTTGCCACTTTCTCCTTAAGCATTTTTAAGTTTTGTTTCCTGGATGGACATTTCCTCCATGGCTTTCACTAGCTCTGTTGTCTTTTCTGTTGAAGTACCTATTGTTGTAGACTCAGTTGTGACCGGCAATGTTGTGGCAAGTGGAGTTGTTGGTGCCAAAGATGCAGCTAGTGTTGAAGGAACTGCAGTTGCTACTATGGGAATGGCAGTTATAGAAGTGTTGGTCAATTCACTTTGTTTGGACTAAATCAATGTGTCCAATTCTTTCTCTGTTTTTTTTCTCTGGTCATTTAGCTTTAGGACAAAGTCCATAAGCTCTTATTATCCTTTTTGTGTCTCCAAGACTTCTGATGTCTGTGGGTGATGTAATGGTGGAATCTTAAGTTGCTTCTTTAAAGAAGCAATGTCATCATTTTTCTTTTTTATCAATTTTTCTATGGTCTTTACATCTTTGGGATCATGTCCCAACTCAATGATTAAGTCCTCTAAGGACTTAATTCTATTGTCTTTTGCCTGTGAAGAGGCCTTCTCCAATTGGAACTGAGCTGATATGTTACTTAGGGAATTTTGCAATTGATGAGTTGCGATGGTTTTCCCTGTCAAGGTGGAATAGATCATCTCCCTTGTCTGCTTTTGCAGCTCAATCTGGTCAATAGGATGTATGTCCTTTTCCAGTACTTCGAAATCTATCCTTTTGAATTTCGTTGTTGTTCTTGGTTGCTAAGTAGTAGGTTTCATAAATGTCATCTACATTTTGCCCTCTTTCACATCATAGGCTAACATAAGCCTTGTCTGGTTTGTAGGTGCCATATTTAGGTATTGTGCATAAGTCTGAGCTTTTAGCCTTTCGTTCCTGGACTTTATATCCTTGTACCTTTCTCTGATGTCTTGGTCCCTATCAGCTGGCATCCTAAATGAGGACACTTCAACACTGTTGCCTTTCCAACATCTGAGTATTTGATGTGGAAGGTTCTAGTGTGCCCCCAGAGGGAGTGGCAGGCCTGCTTCTTTCTCTTTCTGTGTTGGTGGCCCCAAATATTTCTTCTCTTAATTCTTGTTTAGAAACAGGATTTAACCTTTTCCTTTTGATCAGGTTGGTCTCTGCATATGTCTGTCTGGTTGCTCTGCTTGAGGTAGTGGCCTCTTCCCTATTTATTTTGAGGCTTTTCTCCTCATTTAGAGGAGTTTGCAAGGTAGGGGGAGGACTCATAATGGGATCTGGTATACCTGTTTGAGTCAATTCCTCTAATAGGCCTGGCTATTTTAACTCTTCTTACACCTGGGATTCTTCTTCTATATGTGATTCACTTTGTGCCTGTGATGCTTATTGGATTTGAGATTCTCCTTGCACTTGAGATTCTCCTTGAGCTTGAGATTCTCCCGGCACCTGCAGGAAAGAACCCTCATCAAGCCTTTTCTCTAGATCAATTAGAGCATTTTCAACTACAACTTTTATGTTATCCCTGTCCACTAAAGTATTCTCCACCCATTCCAATTGATTTGCATATTTCTCTATCTTAGGGATTCAATGGTGAATGTAGGGAGCCATATTATTTTACTGTATTTTTTTGTAGATGAAGTCACAGGGATCATATCTCCACATGAAACTCTGTTTTAATTTAAGTCTCTGAAGGATTTGTTCTGCTCCTTTTCCAGGTTCTCTGCTATTACACACAAAGGGGCCTAGTTTATCTTTGATTCTGAGTTGAGCCTTCTTTTTGGCTTTAACAAAATGCACCTCATCTGAGTTGATTATCTGTCTGTAGTACTCCAGAGAAAATAACCTCATTGGGAGGTATCTGGGAAATTTATATGGGGCCAACTCACAGCCATAGATCCTAATTTCTGTGTGATTTTGGTACAAGTACCAATCTCCCACTTTGTGTTGTTTTGAAAGTTGCAAGATCCTCCTGACATCTGAACTGATTTTGGAGGAGGACTTCCTAGAAACATGGTGACTACTAGATGTACAAAGAGATCTATGAAGTTTGTGTATGGATATGGTGAGTCATACATGTGGATCAAAGGAGTCTAGAAAATCATTGACCTAGGATGACCTTTGGTATCAAGATTTTGGAGAGTGAAGGGGAACTTGTCAGCTTGGTAATATAGAAAAAGATGATCTAAAACTGAAGAATACTTGAATAATCTTTTATTACTCATTCTAAGAAATTGTTAATGCATCCAGCTATGTACTTGGCATAATCATACATGACAGCAAGGGGCTATCTTGGAGTGAAAATGGACATGAAGGCTAAGATGATTTCATATATGTATTCACTGGTAGTATAGCCTAAGATACTAGAAATAATTGCTACAGTGTCTTGGAAAAATTTCGAAAAATATGGTATATACATATGGGGAGGATCTTGTGGGATGTGTTTTTCTTCTACAATAAAAATTTGGAACATTTCAGCAAGCTTTGCAGTGGTTAGCTTGAGGAATATGTCTAGTAGGTCACCAATTGAAATAGGGGTTAAGTTTTTCCCTAGTTGAAGTTGGAGCATTTCATTTATTGATTCAGCGGTGATGGTGAAAAGTACAGTTTGGTCTGGGGACATCACTGCTCTTTGACTGGGAATGTAGTTTGCATCGCAATAATGGACAATCTCTAGAAAGATGTGTACCTCAGGAAATTGATACTTGGGCAAATTAGACTCCCAAAGACCTATTTTATCAGCATGGTTTAGGTATTGGTCTCTGTATCGGCAGTACAATTTGAGTGGGGATTCATGGACAGAGGTGTCCTTAATTTGGAAATGTTTGTCACCAAGGGGAAGGTAGTCCAGGTCCAGGTGAGGAGTGGTAATTGGTCTGACATTAATGGAAATTTGGGCAGCCATTCTTAGTTCTTGTGGATGTAAGAATGGGGAAGGTAAATTGTCAGTTTTTTAGGTAATGGTGGTTCAATTCCAGGTGGGTTTTTAATTACTAGAGTTTCCCTTTAATTTCTATTATGAAAATTTTGTGACTGGTTCAGAAATTGACAGGGTTTTTCAATGGATTCTGGCTTAAATACCTGGAATTTGACGAAACTAGGTCTGAACCAAGTGAATGGCAATTATGAACGGTTGAAAAGGCTTCAATCAGGCTGGAAGGCAATCTGGGAGCTTTTGGCGTCGTCAAAGTGCAATTGTACATGGGTTGACAGATTGATAGTTCACAGACACGTGCATGGAAGTTTTCAGTTGAAATAACGATAAAAACAATGATTTGGGGCTTTTTTGGATTTATGCGTGAAAAGTCAATTTGGTGGGTACGGAAAAATAGTGACTGTTTGTCGCGTAGTGGGGTGAACAGTGACTGTTTTGGTGGGTAGCAGGCTCATGGTAAGTGGTTTACTTCACACAACTTTTGGGCGCTTGGCGGTATTGGGGGGCGGTCGCCCAATTCCATTCATCGAGCACCACGTTGCTTCAGGGGCCCAGTGAAAAATAGCCCATTTCGGGCGGGTATCGTTAGGATTTTGGGCCCTTCCGAAATCAACATGGGCCATCGGATGGGGAGGGGAGAGATCATGTGGTGGTCAGGAGCGGGAGTTGCACGGAAGGTAATGGAGGGACCCAACGGGCATTTAAATGCGGTGGTTTTGATTTAATTCGGAATTAAGGCGAAGGTTAATGTATCAGGCGAGATTTCATTAGTGGATGGTTTGACTTTAATTAATCGCAGATTGATTAATTATGTCATTTGTCAGGGTTCGGATAATATAAAGTTTATATTTCAAACTTCGGGGTATTAATACTAAAGGGGTTTAATAAATATATACGAGAAACGGTTTATTTTTCGGGAATTATAATATATAAATAATATTAAAAGTTAATATGAAAATTGCGGGAGATAAATGAGAATGAATTTGTGCTAAGTATAACGTACTTCATTGTAATTGATCTATTTTTCATATACATACATTATAACTTAGGCTTAAAGTATTTTTGAGGGTTTTTTGGAGAAAAGGGATTTACATGGGGGTGATTGCTTTTCCTTAGGAAAAATAGAGTTTTAACCTTAGGAAAAGGGATTTATTAGGGAAAATGAATGAACTAAAGGGGGGTAAATGTTTATGAGGGGATTTTAATACTTAAGATCTGTAAGTCATTGGGCCGAGGGTATGGTCCCTCAAGAAGTCAGAGAAATGCTCTGAGCCCCTTTGACTTTAAGATTTTGGGTACTTCAAACTTATTGTGGTAAATTAGTTGAGTAAAGGGTGAAATGAGTGAGGGGAAATTAATTAATTTGACTTTGTGAATTTTATGCCAGTCCAATTTCTCATTCATACTTCGAAATTTCATGATGAGGGTGATCAATATGCTTTTGTCTAACAATCATCACAATGCTGCAACCTTTCTTCTACTTACCCATCTACTCATCCTACCATTTTTACTTCTCTTTATTAGGGTGCATTTAAGCTAGCAAACCCTTATCAAACATTTTTCTTTTTTCTTTACAATAGTAAACTAACTAAATATAACTTTATTACATAAAAGGGCTCAGATTAAACAGTTGAGCTCCTTTTATTTACTCTACCTAATCTACTTATCTACCAAGATTAAACAGTTTGGTCGGATTTTATTCTTTATCTATGAACATGAAATTGAAACATGAAATAGCCAATTTTAAACATTTTGACTATCATGGATTGTGGCAAAGATTACAAGCTGCACACAATCACTTATTTTGCATAAAAAGTAACTAGTAGTGGCATTTTGACTTGCACACTTTCATGGTCTCTTTTCTTAGGGTTCATATTTTCATCTTTTTTGACCTTTTTATTCTTTTTGTCCTTTGATTTTTCTTTTAGGACATACCCTCTTTACATTTTGTTATTATTTGAATATGGAAACATTTACAAAAAGCAAAGGTATGTACATATTACAGGTTTAATCTCAGTCATTCAAAAATTATGACTCCTATTAGGATAGGAACCTAACAACAACCAAGAGAAAATCCTTCCTCCCTGAAGAGAAGCCAGTTGAAGACAAAAATGGAGTAAGAAGGGAGATCCTCCCTTACCCTTGGGATGAAATGGCCTATAACATCCTCAAGTACAAATATTGTGAATGGAGGTTGAGTGTTGTATATGCCTATCAATTTAGGTTTCTCCATGAGCTAAGGTTCCAAACAAAATTTCACATTCCAAATAGGCTCAGTCTTCCACATTTCCTCATTTAGTCCATGATCGAAATGAACCAGAGGATGAGAGAAGGGAAGCACCAATACATTGCCCATAATGACCTCATAAGGCTCACTACTATGAATGTCTTAATCCACCTCAGGATACCTATGTTGTGGACTAATTTTGTGGGCATGGATAGGGAGGCCTTCATTGAGATCCAAGCCCAAATCCTGACACAACATGAAGAGACCAAAAAATCTAGTGTTGGAAGTAAGAAAGAAGAAGAAGGATAGGTTGAAGAACGATAGGAAGATATTGAAGAACAGGAGGAAGAGGTTGAATACAAGTAAGAATAGGTTGAAGGATAAGTCGGTTGAATAAGAGACCCTTGGAGATCCCTCTCGATCTCGGACGAAGGGAAAAAAAAGGCAGTAGATAAGCCTCTCATATGAGAATACAGAACAAGAGGTGGTTTTTACTTTGGAAAGCCTTAGCACACCTGTCAACCTCAAGAGAACCATCCTAGGAAAGGTCCCTTATACTTTAAAATAAGAAAGAGCACTAGAATCAAACAAGGGAAGCCTAAAAGTTCTTCAACAGTACCAATCACAATTGATGAATTAGTTAGCCACCGAGAAGAAGAATTGGGATGAGGAAAAAGAAAATTGAGGAGGCCACCTCCCCCAAAGCCGAGGGAAAGCAGCCTTTGACACCTATGAGAAGGCCAAACATTAGGGAAGTCACAACCAAGAAAATCAAGGCACAAATAGCCTTGCTACAAGAAATAACAGAGTTGCTACAGGAAAGAACAAAACTACTATAGGAGATAATAGAGTTGCTACAAGATGAAGAAAAAGTGCTACAGGAAGGGACAGTAGCACCTCAAGAGAAGGTAGAAGGTCCACAAGGACTCCAAGAGCCTACTTCATGGCATAATTTTGGGTCCTATTCCAAATTTAATGAAGGGGGGATTATACTTACAGATTTTGCAATTCCCCTCCTGTTTGAGTTAGAAAAAGAGAGAGGAATAACTCAAACGTGGATGAAAATTTAAAAATACAAGAAATTAAAGGATGTGGGCCTCATGGAGGAAAAGGTGAAATAAATGGGTAAGGAATTGGATGACTTGAGGCTAAAGGAATTAGTCATGAAGAAGAAGTTGTAGTTAGAGAAAAAGAGGTTGAGGAGAAACTACAAGAAAAGGAGGCACAACTTGCCACCATGGAAAGCTTGTCCATTGAGGCCATCCAATGTAGGAAACCATCCAAGTCATATGTCATTTTTCTCAAAGAACAATGGTTGAAATTCCAAATCAAAACGTTGGTACAATATGGCTCTTTGCCATTTCAAGATTATAGGAGGTTCATAGACTTCTTCCAACATGTGAGCATTGAGGATACAGCCAAATTGGCTTAATTTTATCTACACAACATGGTCCTCACATACATGAACTTTTTGGACCCTAACCCAAAATTGGGGGATGCACAACTGATGGAATTAACCTCTTGGCCTACCCATGAAAAAACAAGGGTTGAGGAATATTGAAGGTGATGGCTAAAGAAGCAAGTGAGCACCTATACATCAAACCAGAGTTAATAAGTCCCAAGGATGCCATAAGTAACCACAGCATTATCTCAGTAGATCCCAAATTGGCCCCTTGCTACCTGGCAACATAAGAACAAGCCATCCTCTATTTCAAAGATACCTTTAGGTTGTTGGGCACTTAGAGCTTGCAGGCTTTCCAAAGAAGATGGTGTGCTCTACTCCACATTTTACAAATCAGGTAATATCACTCCCCTGAAAGGTTGAAGAATTCCCTAGAAAGGACCACACTCTACAAAATAATTATTCAAATATAGAAAATCAATTGGATAGGGATAAAACTCAGTCCTCCCTTGTTGTTGGGCCTACAAGAAAGAAGAGATCAATTAGAAGAACAAAGGGAGTGGGCAGCCATAGAGGAAAATGTAGGATTCCATCTATAGAAAGGCACACCATTTGATATGCCTTAGGATGTCAAAGAGGCCACCCAGGTCATGCATGAACTACATATCAATGAGTAAGTTGCTTTAAGGGTGAGAAACACTTTTAGTAGGGGATGATGATGGGTACCATCAAAAGGTATATTATAAGGCCATTTTTCCACCCTCCAACCCATAATTTCTCATTTTCTCACATTAATTAACATACTTTTGGCCATAATGTGTTTAATGGGAAGATTAAAGGATTTTTTCATACTTTGTGGCCTAATGTGGTTAATGTGAAGGAAGAAGAGAAATTTTTATACATTTATGATGCAAAGGAATTCTAAATGCATCTAGAGGAAGTTTAGGAGGATTTTCCCCTACATTTACTCTCCTTTGACTCAAAGTGATCCCTAGAATCACTCATCGACGGCTCGAGGTCTATTGGCAGCCAATGAACTCAAGTGAATTTGAGGATATAATGGATCTAGATCCACTTTTCTCGATATTTTATGGGGAAGTAGCCCTCTTTCCAAGGAGGATTCCCCTCAGTCATCTTTGTATAAATCAATAAGCCCAAGAGCTCATTAGGATTTGAATTTTATAAGCAAGGGGAGCTACCAAGATCAAGTGCTCAAGACTGACATTTCTATTCGTATTTTCTTGATGTACCTAAGATCTATTTTATGATAATGAAAGGTCTACTTTTGCTTCACATCTATGTTTTTTATAGAGGGTTGAGTCCCCTAGGGTTAGGGCCCAACCCAAAGGCTCTAGACCTTCTTTATGTATCTTGTTATGCATTATTTTAGTAGTAGCATTTTTATCCTTGTTTGAGTAGAAGTGTACTTGGTATAAAATTGTGATTGCAGGTCTAATTACCGCTTCTCTTGTGGGAAGTGTGGTTCAGGAGTCTACAGCGGCAAGCCAAAAATATGTGGTTGATTTCCTTTGCAATTTTCTAGGTTTTAGCTCATTGTCTCTTGCATACTCTATTTATGCAATCTAGGAGTTAAAATCATCTTTCTCAAGTTTTCATGTATGTAATTTAGATGCATGTTGTAAGGTAAATTAGTTCTTAATGAAATAAGATCCTTCTTTGTTTGGTTTCATAAAATTTGACTCGTCCTTTCTTGATTAGCTTATTTTGTTGCAATTGTATCATCATTTTGAGTGCATGAAAATGGTTTTTTTTTGGTTTGTAGGTACTATCAGTGGCTTGTATATTTAGCACACTCATCCTACATTCCCCTTGTCATCATCAACTCCTTCATTGTCATCCCACGCTGCCCTCAAAAATTTTCCACCAAGACCATATTTATGGGTTATTTGAGGGAGAAATATGGGCCTCTGAGAGTTACTTAGCTTGGAAAAATCCTCACACATCCCTCATATATCCTTACCTACCCTCTCCCACCTTCAAACCACCTTTTTCGCCCTCAAGATGCTCACAGAATCAATCTTGTAGCAAAATAGGGAAATCTTATAGCATCTTGCAGCAATCTTGTAGTAGTCCCTAAACTTGACCAAATTTGGTCCAAAAGCTTAATTTTATATCTTAGGTTTGAATAATGACCCCTAAGCTCTGGATCCATGATTGAGGAAGGCCCAAGATCACTTTGAACCTACCTTTTTCTCACTGCAGATATAATTTTGCAATTAGGATTTAGGTGACAGATTTTTAAATTAAATGATAATGATGATTTTCTTATGAAATTAATATGAGTTATATCACTCCATCCAATTCCCTTAGGACACAATGATTAAGAGGGTGATTTTCCCATTAAAATTAGATAATTCTTATTTCTTTGAATTCATTCTCTTAGGATTTCAATTACAGAGTGTTGTTTTTGCATAGGATTAGTTTATTTTCCAAGCAACTTTTCACATTCTACAATTAGACTAATGATTCACATTGTTGCAAGTAGCACAAGGTTTACATTATAAAAATAGACAAGTACTTTTCATTCCTACAATTAGCATAGCCTTTACATTCTTACAACTAGGGTTAAACTTTACATTTGATGAGTGACACTTTCCATTTCTGCAGGTAGATCAATTGTTTTCCATTCCTGCAGTTAGAGTAGAACTTTATTTTTCATGCAATTCCCTTCCTTGAGGTATCTAAAATGTGGTATTTGTATGCCTTGATATGGTCCATTCCTTGACCTAATGTGCATGCAGCACTGTCACCTCTTAAGTTTTTATGAACCCCAGGTTGATATTTAAAGTTGGTAGCATTGAAAGTCTCAACAATCTTGTTGTGATACTGAGGCTCATCACCATGCATGGTGATGTGGCACCCACCATTTGATAACTCGTTATTAAAATTAAGGGAATGGGGTTTTTCTCTAAAGTTGTGGTTAAAATGATTCTATGAATGGTATTCAAGATGATTATTAATGAAAGGGGTTTTTGACTTAAATAAATTCTTTACTCCCATGGGAAAACCACTCCAACCATTAAGCACATGTTGACAGTGTTGGACCCACCAATATGGCAAGGGATCTCCCTGGTAAGAAGTCCCAACTAGACCTCATACCATTTGGAGTAGGAGTTCGAGCAGTGGGTAGTAAAGTAGTGCCTTGACTGCGGCAGCATGCAGAGGTAAGTATGATAACTTTGTCGGAAGCAAGTGTCTGACCTTGCAGCGAGTCAAGTGAGATGCATGGGGTTCTAACACACAGAGGGTAAAAGGAAGTGTGTCCCTTAGAATCCTGTAATAGTATGCAGCCTAAAAGGAACACACGACTGGAATGACATCACAGGATGGAAGCAGAATAGTCCACAATCCAAAGTGACATGTTAATACAACAACACGTCTTCAACAAGATTCATACAATTGCATACAAAATATTCCATACACAAATGCGTAAGTTAAATTACATACATTGCTAAAGTAGCCAAAATAGTAGAACTACAATAACAACATATGCATGAAAATGTGTTGGCTTAGATATATTATTAAGTGAAAGTTCCACCCATACATACACCATTGACAGCCACTAGCCCCAGTAGTAGAACATTATAGTCAACACCGCCTTCTCCTCTAAAGAGATGTACTCGCTCTATGCTATGGAGAAGCCAAGTCTCATCACAATACCCTCCAAGCCTTCACTAAGAAATGTCTAGCCAAAAGCTTGGCTACCAGAAGCCTGTTTTATGAGTTATGAGGTTTTATTTATAACAAAGGGTGGGGTGACCCTTGACTTTCCCCTTCGTGACTCTTCACCTACCCTCATGACTCTTCAACTTCTTTACAAAACTCATTACATTACATAGTGACTATTCAAATTCCATTAGTGACACTTGGAATTTCACTTACAACATATATACAACTAACATACATTTTGCACATGTACCTATGTGAGACAAAATAGGCTAGAGACAGCCTAACAAGACAAAACACATTGACTCTGACTTTTAGGGAAAGACAAACTTGGAAACATCCACTTGATGCTTCTCGGTCATGTATTGATGCCAAGCTTATTACTATGCTATGGTGCCCCCAAACTGCTTGATGTTGTCTTGTTGAAAGCGGACTCTTGCCTCCATGGCATTCGGGCATATGGTCTTGTAACCTATTTCCGTCTCATCTTGAATCATTTGTGGAATGGTGTAGACCATGACAAGACAACCAATGTGTTTTTGTATGTTTGCTGCTCTTAGCTTCAAGTCATCCCTAGTGGCCTCTCGCCTTAGCTTCTCCATGTACCTATTGATCTCCAACTGAACTTGGTTCTTGTGTTAGTATTGGTGAGGGAACTTGCACTTGTTCACTCTCTTCATTAGTTGTTGGTTGTTCCGGGTCATCAACTTGTATTGGTATTGTTTTCATTGTCATTGTGCCTTGCCTTTGTTCTTCTTCCTGTTTATGATTCTCTTCCTATTCTTTCCTCCTTAGCTCTTGTTCCTCCTTCGGTTCTTGTTCTACTTGCTACGATCTCAGTTCTGTTACCTGCAAACTCTATTTTTCTCTCTTCCTCTGCTCTATTGTATGTATCCTCTACTTCCTTTTGCTTATGTTGTCAAATATTCTTGCATGAAGATTGAATGCGCTTTATCTCTACAACTTTGTTCTCCCTTTATTATGTCAACAATTTCCTCTTTCCCTGATCTTGTACTAGATTGTTGCCTTATGTCACTGTTGTTGGTCTTGTTGTCATGTTAGTGTTGATTCCTTGTCTATACACAGTTGGCCAACTGCATATATTGGCAAGTAAACGAGCGCTTTCTCAATTTCTTCCCTAGTACCCCTTTCAATGTTTTCTCTTGAAACAACTCTCTTTGGTGCGATGGTATGATGACTATTCGACATAAGTGCTTCACAAGTGTGGTACATGTCGGACAGAATGGACACTCATGGAAAGAAACCATTAGCTCTTACAAATCTAACTTCACATCATGATCAAGTAGAAACCAGGGAGTCTAATGAGAGGAATTACGCAATTTTGACTGTCACGGGTGACTGACTAAATGTGGGAACTACGCACTACGCAGTCCCAGCAGTCAGTGAGGAAGCTTGATGACTGGAACTGCGCAATGCGCGGTTCAGTCTAGGTCATGGCTTGTGGGAGACTGCGCATTGTGAAGTCTCACAAGCTTGGCGACTGGCTCCTGGAACTATAGTGCACAGTTGGATCCAGCCCGAGACATCCTATCCGTAGTTCAAGAAGCCAAGGGAGAGACCTTGAGCTACCATATTGCCCAATGCATGCAAGTGAATGTGAGATACGGGCACGGCGAGCTCAAATCTGTCCATGTGCAATGTGCAAATAGGAAGATGTAAGGATGATTACAGATCTGATGAAGTGTATATGTATGCATATAAAACAAGTGAAACAATGGATTAAACTGAAGGAACACGAAGCATGTGAAGGGATTCGCCGCAACGACAACCGTTGGTGCAAAAATGGGAAAACTCATGCAATACTTGAGAAAGGAAATCTATAACTTGAAACAACACTTCTACAATTTAAAACATCGGCAGTTGTTCAACAAAATGAGTGAAACAACACTATCACAAGATAAACAAACAAAAACGACAGTAAAGCAGCAAAAGGCAATAAAAGCAAAAACTCACCCCGAAAAGTGATGAAAATGCTCTAAAGGCTCCTTGATCTCCTAAGGAAGTTATAGCTTGATGATCGAATGTATAAATGACCTCTAGAGGAATACATTACATAGATTTGAGCAAAATGGAGTTCATGACATGTATGCTTGAGATCAAGGACAACAATGACACTTGTCAGAAACTTTTAAAGATGGTAATGTGTCACCTTCACGAAACTTATAATAGATCCCTACTTCCTAGGGATGATTTTCCTCTTACCTTCTTACTTTTCGAGAAAACTTCCATGCACTATCTGGAAAGATTGCAGTTCTAGGAAGGACCATGCAACTCTCTAGTTCATGCACTGAGAATTTTTTGAGCATAGTAGGTTCTACACAATTTATGGTTTGAGTGGCTCTGGGCTACTTCTCAGGCTCTATGCAATTTCCCAGTTGAAGGCAGGCTTTTAGTTGGATTTGCATAATTCTAGAGCTAAAGGCTCACTAGCTGGCTTGGACTGCTTTGTGTAGTTTCCCAACTAAAGACAAGCTTCCAGTTGGGTCTGCGTAATTCTGGATCTGAATCTCACTGTTGGGTTGCACTGCACATTTCCTGAGAGAAAGGTTGGTTGCCCTCAAGGATTATGTAGATTATCAAGGTAGTGCTAGAATAGTTTTGCAACCAAGTCACAAGGTCGGTTTGTGGTTAGATAACAAAGCAAGTAAGCGAACACAAGCTATAAAGAAAAAGATAAAACTCAACGAAAGCACAAGTACGTGGGCAATGTAAGACAAGCTGTTGAGATTTTAGTAGGGAGGATCCAAAACAAAGAGAAGGAAAAATTTTGGAGGGTGGTTGTAGCCACTTCAACAACACCAATACATATTTTTCCTCCTTAAATCCCTCCAATGTTCCTCCTATGAAGCCCCTCAATCATCTGTAAAAAGAAACCATATTTTACCTCCAAAAGGTTATAAGCATATACAATATGAACATATTTTGAACTATCTTAAGCTCTAAACTTCGGCCATGTGAATATAAAGCTATATTGGATGAGAGGATAAGTTTTTGGAAGGGTTTTTTATCTCTTGTAGGATAATGAAGTTTATTGGAGGTTCATTCTTTTGGGTTCAAGGTTTTGGCAGTATTTTTCTTTGTATTTTTCTTTAGATTTGGGGATACGTTTTGCATCAATTATAGGACTATTGTTTTAGTTATAGGTCTAGGGTTTATTTTCATATCCTTGAGGAATAGTGAGTCTATTAAGCTAGTATTAAACCTATCCTAAAGTTCAGAACTATGATTCTATAGTTACCTCGACTCAGTGACATCAAGTAGCCTTAAAGGAACTCATAATATTTGGTTTTGGCTTGTGTTGGGATTTGTTGGGCAGTTTCTTTACAGGTGAAGGATCAGCATGTATTTTTGTCCCTCTTAGGGAATCATCTAAAATACAATAGGTGCAACATTCAAATCTGAGAATATATCAAGGCCAGCGAAGGTCACTTGATTAAGATCTATGTTCATATCTTTATCTTGGCTCAGACCTACGTATTAGGGCTTTCCACGGTGATGTTTGTAACATGTTTGATGAAATTTTGTTGCCAAATCTTAGTTATTTTATGATAAAAGTGTTTAGCCTTGATTTAGTGGAAGATTTACCCTTAATTTTAATTCAGATAAGGTTGAAGAATCTGCAGGTTTGATCTCCATTTAATGGTGTTAATCTATATAGCGTAAGAAGAATCAAATTGAAGTTTTTATGGACCTAACATAAAGATTAGTTCCCACAATTGACATTTGTAACCTTGTTTTTTCCCATGGCTCTTACAAATCTTAGTTATTTCTATATCACCTCTAAACATACTTCTGAAGTAGTGAAGAAGGAAACCTAATCTCATCAACCTATGTTGATGGCATTCTAGAGCAGAATATCACTCGATAAGTAATCCACTAAAGGTTTGAGGCCTAATTGAAAGTACTTTGTAGCCTAACCATACAAGGATTGAGGGTTATATTGATGGATCAATTCTGAAGGTATATGTCTACTTGCATAAAAGGTTCACCCCAGCAAAGTAGCTACATAAACCTGTGGCATATGCATTGGCTCACAAGACCAGTGAAGGATAGATCTACATATGTGTGTGTGTGTGTGAACAATTGCAACAATTTCCTCATAGAGTGAATTCTACCCGGTAAAGTATAGAAGTTGTGACACTTCCCGACTCTAGAAATAAAGGCAAATCTTATAAGGAAGTTGCACCTGTACAATAGCCAAATTGTTGAAGGATTTCTGAATAAATTATTGCATTTGATTAAGTAGGCATTGGTATACATCTTGGCTTTGATTTCAAGTATAAAGGGAGTTTGGTCCTGTAACTTGTAGCAAAAGACAAAGGTACACAACCATGATATTCTTAATTGATTAGAAACATGAGGTTAATTTGAAGCCAAAAATAGCTGTGAATTAAAGACATCTACAGAAATGTCAAAGATAATAATGTTTGTGAGACTGTGTTGACTATTAAACAATGGCCCTTAATGTAACAACAATATTGACAATAACACTTGTTGATGCTTATTGAAACAGTGACTCTTGGCGTGACATGACTTGACGACATTGATGTGACAGTAACTTAAAGACAATGACAGAAACATTATGTATGACTAGATAGTGAGATAGTAAATTTTCTCTTATAATGTGATACTTGATTACATTGACCTTACTTCTTGTGATGATAAGATAAATGTGACAATGCTAGTATTGATTGTGACATGATAGTTGTGATGACAGAGAAGTTTTGACTATATTTCCTTATCAACAATATGATAGTGATATATGGTATGAATTTGTGACAGATGGGGTTTATAGTACAGGTTGAAGAGAAGAAAAGTCATTTGATAGTTGTGTACTGGTTTGATGTGGCTTTATGATTGAGAAGAGGTAGCTTTAGGTATGGGAGTAAATGTTTTTTGAGGTACATTTTTACAATGGTTAGATCGAGCGGAATTGAGTATTGAGGCTTCCAGGACTTGACGGTGATATACATACTGAGCAGAGCAGTAAAACCTTCATTATAGTTTATTTATATTGATTTTGATCATAGGGGAGTCCATTTTAAAAATTGTGAAACATGGCCTATCGACTAATCAGGGTGGAAAGGTGGCGTGAGGCAGGAGGGTGGAGTCTTCTTCATGTTGCAACCTGAGAACACCTTAGGGTAGAAAGGTGGTGCTAGGGTTGGTTGTAGCTTGTGCAAGGTGTTGGAGTGCCAATCCAGTTACAGCTGCTAAACAGAGTGTTGGAGCATCTATCAAGTTGGAGCTTAACAAATAGTGCATTGGAGATATTAGCACTCTGTAATTTCCTTTAGGTTGAAAAAAGGATAACATAGGTAACCGCAAACCACTTAGAAGTTGGAATCTAACCCTTCCAGCTTGAGAGAGGGCTCTCTCTTTATACTCAATCACTAAAGACTAGTTTTAATGAAGAACAGTGGCTAGATCTGGTGGCAGGCCAGAGAAAAACCCGTTGGGCATGGAGTTAGTTAAAATTGAGATCAATGATTTGGTGGATGCTCGGTGAATTGGGAAAAGTTGTTTAGAGGCAAGATAGAAACACTTCCTTATGCAAATTAATAGTTGCAAATGTGAGAAGAATAAATAAATTAGATAACCATCTCAAGGAATCAAACAATGGATGAATCTTAAAATGATTATCGTGGAAAAAAACATATGGAATGTCTAAATGAATGCAACAGAGCGCCATTAACTAGATGAATTATGAAACAAGTTTTTCATTTAAACATCATAGGAAGAAATATAACACACACAAAATAGGAAACACTCACATAAGAGAGTCGAATCACATGAATCTCTAAAGATATTTAACCAAGTACTTATGATCTACCAATTTCAATAACACTCAAACAAAAAATTACAATATGCACAGTGTTCTTTCCTCTCCAATCTGACCAACCAACCCATAATCTATCGAATTTACACACTATATACATCAAAATCGTCAGTATCCACCTCATGGAACCGTATCTCCCAAAGAGTATTGGGCATGGAATCCCCCCAAGGCATGTTTTGGGGCTCAAAGCCCAAGTTTTGACCTAATCTTGTTGTAAATCTCCGCAAATTGCAGGTGCGAAGCACAAAAGTATGATAGAGTCACAGGGTTGTCTGCCCTAGTTTTGTAATGTAATGTTGGCCTACCCATGGTCTGTGAACCATGGGATTGTATAAATAGAGCAAGGCTCTAAGTGTAAAAGATAGTGAATAAGTAAAGAGAAGCAACAATCTAAGTGACTAAGTGAAGGGTGTCTTTGGGTTGTATAGTAGGAGAAGGCTCTGCAGCTGAGTGTGCAGAGGCCTAGTAGTCCACAGCTAAGTGCGCGGACCCCTGCAGCTGTGTGCGCAGAGGCCTAGTAGTCCGCAGCTGAGTGCGCGGACCCCTGCAGCTGAGTGCGCAGGGCAGAGTCGAGTCTATAACCAAGGAAGGAATTAATAAAGAGAAGTTTTATCATAATTCTATGTATCTGTTCTTGGGTTAATGCATGTTTGATATAATTTGCAAATATATTGCTTATTTAAAGCAAGCAAGTAGGCTAAGATAATCAACTAACATTGGAATACTAGTAAAATCTTGGGTAATAACATAGAAGCGCAGCATTCAGCCCCTGAGTAGGGCTGCGCGAAGGCAGTATCTTAGGTTGCGAGGTACGAAAAAGGGCACAAAGCAACTTGCCCGAGGGTCGAACCCCAGACCACTTGAACTCATCAGACATCTCTAAGGTGTGGAAACCTGGTTCTAGCACCCTCCCATACTACTTCGGGTGAGACCTCAGTCCGCGCTCTACGGGCTGTTGCCGAAAGGGCCAGTAGTACTGGGATTTGTTTGGCTAAATCTCCTCTAACTGAGTCAGGCCCCAATAAGCCAACAAATGGTTCCGTTGCCAGGACCCAGATCTGCATAAGATATGTTTGATGTCGTATCGCTGGAATCCAACAAAAAAAGGAATTAAAGAGTGGTTGGACAAAAAGATTCACAAGTCGCAGCGCAGGAAAACAGGAATCCGTGAGTATCGAAGGAAGAGTGGTTAGAGCGCTACTTATATATAGAAATCCACAAAATTTTCTTTGCATCCTTCCCCTCTAAGTTGTATGAGTGGATCTCGAAGCTAGCAGATAGTCAAGGAAGGTGTAGGCTCGACAAGCTGATTGTGTGGACTCCAGAGTTGGTGCGCAGACTGGAAGCATCGAAAGATAAGATCACGCACATTGTGGACCATTGGCTCGATCGAATTATAGGAGGATTTATCACTGAGTTCGCAGTATATACTTCAATCACCTATAGTGAGGCCGAACGACGCTTCCTCAAAGGACCGCGAGGTAAGTATGTTAAATCTTTGAACACTTAGATTAAGGTGCTACTGTGTGAAAGGTGGGTTATGCGAATAAATTGATGTTTGGGGCTACACGAAGTGGGAGGATCTACAGAAATGAAGGTAGCGCAGAATTAGAAACTAGCCCTTTGATTTCACCTCCACGAGAAAGAGAGGAAGAGCTCACAAAGGTTTCACAAATAATTGCAATTAGTTTGATAAGGCAATGAATTCCGTGCATACTACTTCCACCTACACCACCACCAGTTTCATCATCTTCACCCCCGTCTTCGCCCACACCACCTCCGCCACCACCACAATTCAATATGGCGAGCGCGATAAAGCTATCGGTGTTCAAAGGAGTAGGGAACGAAGATCCAGAAAGGCTGTATGGGAAGCGCAGGGACTCACGAATGAAAATATAAAGAAAGCGACACTGGTCAACGCTTTGCATGATCGTGCACTGACTTGGTACATTAAGCACTCCAATGACAATCCGAACAAAGGGATCGCGGATATCAAAGTTGCGCTAAATAGGAAATTTAGCAGGCCAAAATCAAAGACAGTCAATTATTGGATTTAAGGAAATCGCGATGCTTCTAGGAGGGACCCCTTGGGAGCTGGATCAAAGACTGAAGGGTATGATTCGTGAAGCCAACATGACCTTGACGGATGGGCAATACTGCGCATTGTTCATAGCATCGCTAACGCCGCATCTAAGAAACGCGCTGGCATAGAAGAAGCTATCCACTTAGGCTGAGGCCTTGGAGATTGCAATGAGACTGCACAAGACCCCCATACAAGATCCTAACCTGGGAGCCCAACAGATCCACGCGCAGTTGAAAAAATTGTGTCTTGAGATGCAGAGTTTGAAACAAGACAGGACAACTCACCCAGAAGCGCGCAAGGAGGTATGGTGCATAAAGTGCAAAGGCTAAGGACATGACAAGGACCATTGTCCAGTTTTCGCAAACTACCTAGCGGGAGGAGGACCAATGCCATTGAGACCACCAGAGGCATAAGAAGGACTTAGCGCGACGCCTGCATTATGGTGCACGATTTTTCAAATAGGAAGGAAGCATGCTACAAATAACTACCATCTATTACAAAAGTATACGCAGACGTCCCAGCAATTGTTCTGTAATTTCTGTAGGTTAGTAGGCCATCATGAGTGTACCTGTAGAAGTTATGAACTGATGATGGATCAGACTCCTACCTACAGAGTTCAGACCAAAACGCGAGCCCTCGATCAAAATGCAGGGATGGGACGCACTAAATTTTAGGGGTGCGGACGAGGTCGAGGTGGAATGGGGCCAGGAAGAGGTCATGGCCAGCTGATTTCTTACAATTGCAGAGGGCCAGGGAATTATGCTCGCGATTGTACAAATCTGACGAGAGCATCATGCTTATATTGTACCTAGTTTGATCATGAGACAGAGGACTACCCCACACCGATAGCGAGGTTGCGCAATAAAGGAACACTCAGACCTTCCCCGACTCATAACCTACAAATGATGAGGTCTGAGCCACGCGAGGAAGACCCGAATATAAATATCATGCTCCAAAGTGGCATTACGATGGGGGATGATGTTGGGTCCCCATAATACTAGTGATTACCCCATTACTATTGTAGTTGTACCCCTTATTAAGATTTTTGTGCCCCTATTGTCCCCATATTGTTATTCCTGGGCCCCATAGAATCCCTCTATTGTTATTTTTGTGGCTTTATATTATAATTATTAGGTCGGCTGGGTTATATTGTGACTCCTTAGACTCCTATATATAGAAAGGAGGTTTTATCATTTGAATCATCGAAGAAATGTTCATTTATGTAATGTAAAGGAGGTTACCCCCTCGAAGAGGATGAATTCTAAGGTGTTGATCTATCTTTTTTATCTTTTCTTGAGATGGTTTCATAACATTTGGTATCAGAGCTTTGGATTCTAGGGTTTCGCTGCTCCAAACAGGTCATCGTGGCATTTTCGCTATAACTTTTTTTCTGCGACGTTTCAAAAGCTAACAAAAAAACCCATTTGAGAAGACGTCGCACTGAATCTCAGGTCCGAATTACAGAGCTTTTCGCACTATATTTTCGGAGATATGAACTGAGGAAGTTGTTCCTTTTGCAGAATCCTGAATTACATTCAAAACAGGTGACCTGGGGAAAATCGTCATAACTCTCTCTGAGCATCAGATTGAAATTTCGTAAGAAGTTATAGAAAGAGGACGGACTGTAGTTTCTTGTATATATTTTTAAGAGCCAAAAGTCAAAACAGGGACACGTGGCACATCGTACAAGTTCGCTCTACTGAATTAGTCTATAATCAAGTCACTGTGGGAGATTTGGCATAACTCTTCATTGGAGAATCAAATTGGGGTCAAACTAGTGGCATTGGAAAGAGGACACAGAGGGCTACCACAGGTCACAATTTCAGAAGTGGATGATCCGAAATTACAGAGATACATTGGAGGCAATATCGAGCTCCTAAAAAGTGAAAAAAGTGTGTATATTTTTTTAAATGTTCGCTTAAGCTTGGTTTGAAAAATTATTTTGAAGGAATTCAAAGGGCATAGTGAAGCATTATGATCAATAATTGATGCCCCGAAGAAAGAAAATGGAAATACCTATTAGGCGACCTGAAAGCTCTAGCATGACTCATGAAGAAGAGGAATAAATGCAACATGATATATCAAAATTACGAGACCAAGTCCAACAAGTGTCACTTGCACAAAAAGGTGTAGAAGCTAAGATGAATGACGTGGAAGCTAAGATGGATGATTTGAAGATAGATTTGAAGACAGACATGGAAGAATTGAAGATAAATATGAATAAGTTGCTACAAGAAAGGGTCACTAAGGGTGAAAGGGTAGTAAAGGAAAACCATGATGAGAACAAAATAAATCTTAATCATGATTCCATAGACTCTAATGTTGGATCGAAGACCCACCATATTCTAAAAATCGATATGAGGAAGTTTGATGGCAAGGATCCCGCAACATGGATATTATAGATGGAGCAATATTTCGATCTCAATAATGTGCAAAACACACAAAAGGTACGTATTGCAACTTTATATTTGGAACCAAATCAGTTTGTATGGTATCAATGGCTTTGCTCTCGTAAACAATTTATCACTTGGGCAATTTTTACGGAAGAATTGATAGCACATTATGAGGATACAAAAAGCAACACTTTTTTAGCCAATTGATAAGTCTCAAACAAAAGGGTTCAATAATGGAGCACATTGAGGAGTTCCAAAAATTGAACATAAGGGGTAAAAGTATTCAGAGGAGCATAGGATTGATGTCTTCATAGGGTCTTTAAAGGATAATATCCAACATGATGTTCGCCTTTGGGAACCTGATTCATTAGAGAAGGCATTCAGGTTAGCAAGAAAAATGGAAAGAAAAATTATGGCAACCAGGAAGCATACCACTCACAACTATAAAGATGGAAGTGTTGTCCCTAGTCTTCCACACCCTATAAGGTTGACACCACAACAATTGGAAGAAAAAAGAGCAAAAGGGCTTTGTTATAGTTGTGATAGAAAATACACTAAAGGTCATAAGTGTGCTGAGAAGAAATTATTCTACATAGATTGTGAAGAGGAAGAAGAAAAGGAGCAAGAAATGTTAAAAGAAGAGGATATACTCCAGGAATAAAGCCTATATGAAGAAAAAATGAATCCGACCATATCTTGTAATGCATTGGCAGGAATTACCACTCCTCAAACCATCAAGATAGAAGGACAAATCAAGAAAAAAAAGGTAATAGTGTTGATTGATTCAAGAAGTACCCATAATTTTATTCATTGTAAGGTAGCAAAAGAATTGAATTGCTTCTTATATCCAGCACCAGAGTTTCAAGTGATGGTTGCAAATGGAGGAACAATAAATTGCTCTGGAAAGTGCCATAATATCAAGCTATCCATCGAAGAATATGTATTGACTAGCCCAATGCTTTCCATTCCAATGGGAGGTGCTGATGTTGTATTAGGAGTCCAATGGCTACAATCCTTGGGTACAATAGCTTTTAATTTTCAAGAACTTTCATGAAATTTTCTATGAAGGAAAGGAAGTTGTATTAAGGGGTATTGCAGGGAAACCGGGAAAGATAATCAGCTCTAACGGTATGACAAAGCTTCTAAAAAAGGAACAAAAAGGTGTAATTGCACAATTATGTTCGCTTGATGTTTCCACATTGGAATCATCTATTTCTCCAGATCTCCAAAAAGTCTTGGACAATCATTCCAAGGTATTTGAGACTCCCAAAGGTCTCCCACCTATTCATGATCATGATCATGCTATTCATCTGATTCCAGGAAGTGTTCCTCCAAACACCAGGCCGTACAGATATCCCTATGCCCAAAAAAGTGAAATTGAACATATGGTTGCAAAAATGCTAGAGGCTGGTATAATTCAACCTAGTCAAAGTTCTTTCTCTACTTCAGTAGTATTGGTGCACAAGAAGGATGGATCATGGTGCATGTGTCCAGATTATAGGGAGCTCAACAATCTCACTATTAAAGATAAGTTTTCCATTCCTGTCATTGATGAATTGCTGAATGAATTGCATGGATCAATTTACTTCACCAAGTTGGATCTTCGTTCAGGATATCATCAAATCATAATGAAGACTGAAGACATTTCGAAAACAACATTTACAACTCATGAGGGTCATTATGAATGTTTAGTCATGCCTTTTGGCCTTACCAATACGCCTTCTACATTTCAAGGTTTGATGCATTCCATTTTCAAACCCTTCCTTAGAAATTTGTGTTAGTATTTTTCGATGATATACTAATCTACAACAAGTCTTGGAAGGATCATGTTGAACATGTTGACAAGGTGCTACAACTATTGGAGGAGAAACAATTATATGGAAAAAGCTCCAAATGTTTCTTTGGAGCACAAGAGGTGGAATATCTAGGTCATATTGTATCTCATGAAGGTGTTAAGGTAGACCATATCAAAATCAAAGCCATTAAGGAATGGAAAATCCCCACATCCATAAAGCATCTGCGAGGATTTCTCGAGTTGACAGGGTATTATCGTAAGTTTGTTAAGAATTATGGGAGAGTAGCAACACCTCTAACAACATTACTAAAGAAAGATGCATTTTTTTGAACTCCAGAAGCAACGAAGGCCTTTGAACATCTTAAAGATAAAATGTGCCAAGCACTGGTCTTAGCTATGCCAGATTTCACAAAAACCTTTATTGTGGAATGTGATGCCTCAGGAAATGGAATTGGTTTTGTTTTAATTCAAGAAGGAAGACACATTGCTTCCGAAAGTCGTTCAATCAAAGGAAATTATTTACACAAAGATATTTATGAGAAGGAAATGTTAGCAATACTACATGCATTTAAGAAATGGCGACCTTACCTAATGGGAAGACACTTCAAGGTCAAAACAAATCATGATAGTCTTAAATGCTTCTTAGAAGAAATATTATCTTCAGAAGAGCAGCAAAAATGGGTCACAAAGATGTTGGGTTGTGACTTTGAAATCATCTACAAAAAAGCAAAGCAAAATCTTGTTGCAGATGCACTCTTAAGAAATGATGAGGATGTGGAAGCATTGTTTTGTGCCATTTCTATTATCCAACAAGAATGGATAAATGAAGCAAGGGATGAATGGAAGAATGACGAAGAAGTGTGGTAACACATTCAAAATTTGCAGCAAGATCCTAGCACATCTAATACATTTAGCTGGAAAAATGATTCGTTATGATACAAAGATCATTTATACCTTTGTGAGAATTCCCAACTCAAACAAAATATTCTTCTAGAATTGCACACCTCTCCCTTAGGAGGGCACTTAGGATTTTTAAAAACTTACCACACAGTTAAGAAGGAATTTTTTTGGCATGGTCTTAAACATAATATTCAAAATTTTGTGGTGGAATGTTTGGTTTTCCAACAAAATAAAGTTGAGATAATTAAGACATCAAGTTTGTTACAACCTTTATCCATTCCAAGTCAATGTTGGGAGGAGTTTTCAATGGATTTTATCACAGGTTTGCCCAAGTCCGAAGGAAATAGTGTCATCATGATGGTAGTTGGTAGAATTACCAAGTATGCACACTTTTGTGCATTATCTCATCCATTTAAATCCAATGCAGTTGCTACTGCATTTATGGAAACGATTCAAAAGCTACATGGAAACCCAAAGATTACTGTAAGTGACAGAGATCCCATTTTCACTGGAAATTTTTGGACAAAATTATTTTCTTGTTTGGGTACTCAGTTAGCTCAAAGCTCATCTTATCATCTCCAATCTGATGGGAAAACTAAGATAGTTAGCAAATGGTTGGAAGGATATCTTCAGGCAAACTAAGATAGTGAGAAAATGGTTAGAAGGATATCTTCATTACTTTGTATCTGATAAATAGACATAATGGGTCAAGTGGTTGCCTCTCACTGAATGGTGGTATAACACTTCCTTACATACTGCAAAAAAAATGACCCCATTTATGGCACTTTATGGATATCATCCATCATCCTTCACATCATATTTAAGAGAAAATTCTAAGGTTTAAGCAGTGGAATATCACATCGATCATCAACAACAAGTTCTCCAACTCTTAAAGGATAACCTCACTTTGGCGCAGAATAGAATGAAACAATAGGTAAATCAACATTGCAGCAAAAGAAGTTTTGATGTAGGTGACTGGGTATTTCTACGACTACAACCATACAAACAAATGTCCCTCATGCAACCTAAGAAGGATAATAAATTATCACCAAAGTATTATGGTTCGTACAAGGTGTTACAAAATATTGGTACTATGGCATACAAATTGGAGCTTCTTGCATCTTCGCGAATGCACCCAGTTTTCCATGTGTCATGCTTGAACAAGGTTATATGTGGAAAGCTCCCAGTTCAAACAATTTTTCCAAAACTTGATGAGGAAGGAACAATTATATTGGAACCTAAAGCAGTCACAGAAACAAGAAATCGACAACTACGAAATCGATCAATTTCAGAGTATCTCATCAAGTGGAAGAACTTACCCACTAAAGATTCCACATGGGAGGATGAGAATTTTATACAGAAGCATCCAGAACTACTCAAGCATTGAGGACAACAATTTTTTGAAGGAGAGGGGTATGTTAGGTCCCTATACTACTAGTGTAGCCCCTTATTGTTATTAATGCAACCCCATTTATTGTATTGTTGTGGCTATATAGTCCCCATATTATTATTATTATGCTCCATAGAAGCCCACTATTGTTATTGTTGTGCCCTTAGCATATTATTGTTAGGCCAGCGCTAATTATATTGTGACCCTTTAGACTCCTATATATAGAAATGAGGTATTTTCATTTGTATCATCCAAGAATTTTTCATTTGTGTAATGTAAAGGAGGTTCCCCCCTCGAAGAGGTTGATTTTGAAGTCATTGATCTATTTTTTATTCTATTTTGTGAGCTAGTTGCATAACATTTTCTCTCCGTTGGGCCTAGTAATCCCAGGTTTGGGATATGCGATAAAGCCTAGAGAGTGGGTCTAGATTTAGGGCCTAGTGATTCGTGTTTGGATAATGGTAAATCCTAAGAGACTAGGAGGTAGGAAAATTCCTCACAGAGTAGGTGGAGAAATCTGGTCACATCCATGCTTGTTTGGCCTAGTGATCGGGTGGAGATCATGGTAAAGCCTGTTATGATATGTTTATTGTGTTGGCCTAGTTATCCGGGATGGATTATGGTAAATCCAGGTTTCTATTGATGAGGGTGAGGTGGTTTAGCCTCAGTATGCCCTGGTTGGTTCTTTTCATTTGAGTCCCATATTCATGCTTAGAATATGGCACAAGGGTTAATGGTTGAAGAGAGATTTGGCTCAATCATTCTACGGTCGAGTGGAACGTGGAAGTCCCATCCCAGGTTTGGTTTCTGCATCATTAATGAAAGGTTATTTATCCTTTTATTTCTATGAGAATTTTGATGGATTATATGTGGTCTATATGGTTGTACTTTCATGACCATTTCTATTGTTATTATGTTGGTTATATGTATGTTTTAAGACAACATTTATGTATGGCTCTCAGCATGTTTTTTCTTGTAAATGAACGGATAATGTATCTATGGCCTAATAGATGGTAATGCATAAAATCGCATGAGGGAACAATCGTTCTTAGTGATTCTCAAATAAATACAAGATCCCTATGTTCAACTCTGTTGGTTACACCAATAGATTACATGCTTGCGATATGTTTAACGAAATTTCTATCATGGCTAGTAAGGATTTGATTAAGGTATTGTTTAACTTATTTATTTTGCATCATTGTTTCCCTGTTATTTTACTTCTCCTAAGTTATCATTCCATTATGAGCAGTGACCTGGGCTCTGGGCCTTAAAAAGCGCTTCAATTCCCAATGACGTTGGCATAACACTGACAAATTAGGTTTCTAGATGTTGGTAGGCAAGCCTGTGAGAGTGGCTTTGGGTTTCTGACACTTTCATGCCTATAGCATGAGAGTGAATGAAGATTTATATGTCCAAAACATCAATGGGACCTAGGGACAGGATGTCGAAGTGGCTAACATGTCTCATGAGGGTTCTGTTATTGATGTGGATAGGTTGCTTGACGTGTTCCATTGATTCCACTTCCTTAAGGTCACATAGGAGGTCGAATCCAATCATAGTAGCCTCTCATCGCATGTTTACCCTGGTTGGATAGTTACTTGGGTATATGTGTGAGGAGGGTGTTACTGAGTGGTATCAGAGCATGGTTCAACCCTTGGACTGGATGGACGAGGTGTGTTGGCCATGCATGCATGTTAGTTGCATTTGTGTCTCCTACACTTGCACTCCATGTGCTTGTTTATTTTGTTTGATCTTGAGTCGTGGAATGCATCGTCATGAGTATATGATTGGTTGCATATGGTTATATGTCACTTACATGTTGATTTTATATCACCTACTTACATCCTTGTATGTTAGGCTACATCCTTGTAGGTTTGATTGCATGTATCAATCTTGTAGTTTGACTACAAGGATTGATCACTTATGCTCGACTACATGCGTCTATGCATATGTGTAGTTGATTAGGAATTTCTTATGCATGTTGATGGTTGCATGTGGAAATGTGTACAATGGATTAATGGTTTTTTTCATGCATGAGGTCATAGCATGCATTGTTGATATGCCCATGCATTGATGACTGGACCATAGCTAGAATGATGTTTATGCGTCGATGCACTTACTTGTCATATGTCTATATGATATTAGGTTTATGTTATAAATGTATCACGCTGATTTAATGATCTTGCAGACGAGGTATCCTCCCCAAATTATACTAAGGTATGTTGATTTATTGTGATTTAGTTTATTTGACATATTATGCATTGCAGGAAAGAGACCAAATGGCTAGCAATGTGGTAAACTACATAGAATCTCCCTATGAATCAGATGGGCGGCGTGGCGTGGGGCACTCTTCTGATTTGGCAAAAACATTGAGACACCTGAAGGAAGAAATGAGTTGTAAGGCTGAAAACGACAGGATCATACAGGCACAAGAGAAACAAGCAGAGGTTAATGCTATACTACTTCAGAGTTAGTCAGACTTGTAACGACAAGGGCCACTTCATATCAACCATGGACATGAGGATAGAACTAATGGAGTATATGGAAGTAGGTCTCCTAGTAGACACAGGTCAGACAGATCTGATACGATCGGAGATGGCAGGTTTTTGGATACACCAGATAGGAGATGCGATGGATATAGGTATTATTCTAGTCCTGGTTCTGATAGACATCATGATCATCATCTCTATTATCCTTACAGGAGGAGTGATAGGAGATACTTTCCCAATGAGTTTAAGAAAGAGAAGCTAACAACTTTTGATGGAGATATGGAGAATCTGGAAGATGAAGAGGCTTGGATACTTGGGATAAACAAATTCTTTGAGTTGCATAATTACACAGATAACATGAAGGCTAGAGTAATGATCTTCATCTTGAAAGGTAAAGCAGACATTTGGTGGGAAGATTTGAAGCAGATCAAAGACATCAGGACGAATGATTTGAGTTGGCATGAGTTCAAGAGGCTTTCTCAGGAAGAATTACTTGTCAAAAAGGTACTATGACAATAAGGGTAAATTGTTCTATGATCTAAGGATGGGATCGATGATAGACAAAGAGTACACGACCAAGTTTTTGGAGCTATTGAGGTATGCACCATATCTTACTGATGAGAAGGCTAAAGTTCAATGGTTTGTCAGTGGTTTTTCATTAGAATTTGAAGATTAGATTGAGTATGATGAGCCTCAATCACTTGAGGAAGTTATTGGGAAACTGAATCATTTATATGAACAGTCAAAGCGTAAGAATGAATCTCAACAATGATGGAAGGGAAAAGACAAAGGGAAAGAAAAATGGCAGCCTAAGAGAACAAGGCCTCAGAATGCAGATGAGAAAGAAAATGTGCACCACAAAAGAGGTTTAATGCATCTAAATAGGGACATGGGTTGCAGCAATAGCCTATAGGTGTTGGTACTAGTCGATTGGAGTGTTGGACATGCGGTAAGAAGCACCTTAAGAGAGATTGTCTAGAGAATCAGGGTGGTAACCCTCAAAGATATAGTGCGTAGGAGTCACAAATTGTTGGGGAAGTTGGTAAGATTATTATGTGTATCTATGCAGTAGTGGACAACAAGTAGGAAGACCATCATGCATCTATCATTGAGATGGACAATAAGATTTGTGATCAATTTATTTCTATTTTTATTGACCCTGGATCTAACCATAGCTATGTTAGTCCTGATTTGGTGGATAAGTGTGGTTTGAGTAAGGGATTTCATGCAAAGTCTTGGTTAGTGCAGTTGGCTACAAGTACAAAGCAGCGAGTTCATCATTGGGTAAGAGCTTGTGCATTTAATTTAAATGGTATGCATACCGTAGTACATCTAAATGTATTACCATTATGTTCATACAATATGTTTTTTTGGGATGGATTGGTTGCATCTTCATAGAACCAAGGTAGGATGATATGAAAAAGCCATTGAGTGTGTTGATGAAAATGGGGAACCATGAGTCTTGGAGGGTAAGAAGAAATCCACAGCAGTTAGGATGGTGACAGCTATGCTAGCAAAGTGTAGCCATAAGAAAGGTTGTATGTTATTTGTAGTACACATTTCTAGTGATAAGGGTAAGGAGGTTGAGGATGCAAATGTGTTGAGTAGGTACCTTGTTTTGCAGCAGTTTTAGGATGTATTTCCTGATGACATTACAAAGTTTATACCACACAGGGATGTAGACTTTTCTATTGAGTTAGTGCCAAGGGCAACTCCAGGATCAAAATCACCTTACAAGATGAGCACACCTGAGTTGGTTGAGTTAAAGCTACATTTGAAGGAAATGTTGGACAATGGATACATTAGGCCAAGTGTATCACCTTGGGGTGCACCAATATTGTTTGTGAAGAAGAAATAAGGAACTCTTAGATTATGCATTGACTATAGGCAGTTCAACAAAGTGACCATCAAGAATAGATATCTATTGCCTAGGATTGATGACTTGTTTGATCAGCTAAAGGGAGTAGCAATGTTCTCCAAGATTGACTGGAGATCACGATACCATCGGGTATGCATCAAAGAGGAGGACACTTACAAGACCGCGTTCAAGACCAGGTATGGGAATTATAAGTTTGTTGTTGTTCCATTTGGCTTAACTAATGCTCCATCTACACTTATGTGCTTGATGAATAGTGTGTTGCATTTGTATTTGGATAAGTTTTTTATTGTGTTCTTTGATGATATACTAGTATATTCTAAAACTGAGGACGTGCATGCCGAGCATTGATGAGCCCCAAAATTGGTAACAATTTGGGCTCATTTGGCCTGATTCTCATTGTTCAGTCCTTGTTCAAATCCATCATTTTCTATAGTTTATGCATCATTTTTAGTATGTTTATGTCTTTGGTACGAATAAGGGAAGTTACTTTTCCTAGGTGGTTAACACATGTCTATTTCAGGTTTTTTGACATATATTGGAGCAAAGTCAAAGCAATCATGAGCTATAAGGCAGCCAAGCCTGAAGTGAGGACTTGAAGGAGGGGTGCCTATGGCATTCAATGACCCTTCCTCGGGATCTTCACCTCCAACTCCGAGCTCCAAAGACCACCAAACCGAATCTAGAAGGCAGTCGATCAACATTTAGAAAGGGACTGTTTGACTCACAGTTTGACAGTCGAGTTCCACAGATTGAGGAGGCCAACTAGGTCCCTCATGATCTATAAATTTTGAGGCCTCATCCTTCGTAAAAATACTTTTGAAACCATTGTGTACTTTGCACCTCAGTGCTGCAGCTTTATTTTGTTCCTTTGTAGCCATTTTTGGCATGACTGTTATGATTCTTTTTGGATAATGAGAAGCAATTTGGTTTCCTATCAAATCTGAGTTTTTCATAGGAGCCAAAGCTCTCAGGGTCGGGCCCAACCTGAGAGCCTAGGACCTCCTTTCTGTATTGTTACTTTTCCTTTACGTATCATTGTTTTTCTTTATGCATTTGAGCACATTTCTGTTAAGTAGATTTCGTTATGTTGCTGGAATAGATCACTGTTTATGAATGACTTTGGTTTAGATGTTTTGGTAGGATAATAACAGTGAAACCTCCAAGAAAAAGGGACAACCACACTCCTAGTTTCGCCTCATCCTTATTGGATTTGGGGCTGGAATTGAGGAAACAGTGCTACCTCACAAAAACACTAGTTTGCTTGTTTATGCAATCTTTTAGTGTGCTTGTTTTATTTGCAGAGATTAGTCATGGGTTTGGACATCTGAAATATTTCTTTACATAGATGGTGTACAAGGTTTTCTTCCCAAATAAAGTTGCTGCTCATTTATGTTGATTGATGGATAGAATAGATTAGTTTAGGATTTGATCATTTGCAGGTCTTTGTTGATTTGATCAAGGCCCACCGTGCAGAGCATCTTCTTCCTTCATCCATCCTCCCAAAGTATCATCTAAGCCTCCTGTTTTGTCTCATAGCTAAGCTTCCCTTTTCCCATCTATCCTTTGTGTCCAAAAAACCTTACCTCCTTGCTCATCATTGCCTTAGCCGTCTTCAAGCCAAGTCAGCCTTCTACACCTCTTCACCGATCCACCCACCAGTCCTTAGGCCATTTTTAGACTCCTATCCTACCTCTAGATCCATCCATGCACCTTCCCTCACTCATCCACCTCCTAAAAACCGACTTCCAAACATCCTGTAGAAGTTCTGAAGTTTCCTGTAGAAATTCTGAGGTTTCCTGTAGAAATCCTGAAATTTCCTGTAGAACCCCTGCAGACTTCCTGTAGAAGCTCACAAGTGAGGTTTCCTAATAGCCAAACCTTGTGAGACTTTGGGGAAGAGTGTTAGGGACTCCTTAGACCCCCTCTGAGCCTCTCCAACTATTCCCAAGCATTCCTCTTCCTTGATCCACTCCTGCACAGTGAAGCAAAGTTCAAGCATATGCATGTGAAAATCGACACTTAATCAAGAAAATACAAAAAGATACCTTCTAGGACAAAAGTAGTCTAAGACATGTGCATTTTCCCTTTTTGAAGTCAATGGCATCTCATTCAGCAGTTTGCATTCTCATTGTTGCATCAATAGAACTAGCTGGTAGAATTAGGGTTTGCTAGGGTTTGCATTCCTCTTTGGCTTTCAGTTTCTTTCCGCAAGTAGATTATCTCCCCCTTTGAGTTAGCTTTCATCCAGCATTTAAAAGCTTCTTCTAAGAACTTATAGAAGTTGGCTAAAGCCCTAGCGGACTTGTGCCAGCTGACCAAGTGACAGTTGCGACAAGAACTAGTACTTGTGCATACAGCACTGTCGCTTCCAAGTTTGTTACGAACAACCGGGTTGATAAAAGTAAAGAAGGGAGTCCCAGGAGTTCCAGCATTATCGCTGCTATACTGGAGCCCACCACCGGGGAACTTGGAAGGTGAGTGACTACAGGGAAGGGGGTGACCGGATTTCCCAAGGGACTGTGTAGCAGAGAAGGGAAGGCCATAAATATGTTTGTTTTGGTTATTAGCATTTCTAGATGGAATCAGATGCACATTGGGAGTGCTCCTTGTAACAATGAGACAATAATTGTTCACTGAGAGGACAAGTGGCGCAGGATTATAGCGCGAGACAATGGATGCAACTTTAATTGTGGAAGTGGATTCTGGACTTCCTGGGAAGGAGGTGAATCCTGGTATTACTTTAAGGATGGAGGTATGAGCCTCTGGATTCCCTTGTTGTGAATGCATACATCATATCATTTATTTGTTGGTTTAGCAAATGTGCATATTTGTATATGTGGTTATTGTAAATATCATAATGAGTTGTGTTATAAAGCTCCAGTATGTGGTATGTTGTCATGTTGTCATGATGTTTTACTTTTGAGCAGGTCATTCATTGGGAATACTACAAAGAGATATGTTATAAACATCCATGGGCAATATGTTTTGTTTTCAGCAGTCTTATTGGTTATAGGTGTCATTGAACACCAAGGACGGTGTTTCCCCAAGGGGGAGGGTTTTGTAACAACCCTGGTGAAAATTTTGTGTATATATATAAGGCCACAGTGATGGGACTTGTATTCCAAAGCTGAATGTTGGTCAAGAAATCCTAGGGGGTGTTCATTTGGTTTATTATGGCTAAGGAAATTGGCAAAGGCAATGGTTAAGGCTTTGGAAAGGAAAAACGGAATTTTTGGCACATTTATTTATGAAAATAATGGAAATCATGAGAAAAGGGAGGTGAAAAGTCACAAGATGGATGTGAGGAGGAAATTGAAGAAAAATAATGGAAAATGAAGAAAATAGAGGCCTCATTCATAAAAAGGCTTATGATGATCAATTGGTAACCTTTATTCAGTTGAGTTTTGGAGCTCTCTTGTTATTCTATCTCTCTCTCATTCTTGGACACAGAGTTTTCTTGGAGCATTTTCGCATTGGACAAAAGAAGGCAAAGAAGGCAAGAGGAAGAAAAGTTCAAGCAGGGAAAATCAGGATCAAGCAACTACAACAAGATTCATTGCAGGTATCAATTTGCATATGTATTTTTCTTGCTATATTTGGAATGCATGGTATTGCATGTGGTTGTTTTGTTGTTGAGGCATGGGTTTTACCAGGTGTAACAGTGTTTTAAACCTAGCCTTGTCATTTCCGGATAGCCATGGTGTGATGTGGTTCTCATGTTTTGGTTGAGTTGGATTACCAAATGGATTCGAAGTCGAGTGGGGTGGATCTATGAATGATAGAGTACATAGCCTAGTGGTCCCTAAACCGGACTATCGATCACGATAAAATCACTAGCCTAGTGACCTCTGAGCCAAATTGTGGGTTGCAGTAAAACCAAGATTATGTTGTGTCAAAGGGCCTAGGAATCCTTGCCAGTGAATGACAGGATATATGGTAAATCCAAGAGGGGGTTTTCTCTCCATTGGGCCTAGTAATCTTGGGTTTGGGATATGCAGTAAATCCTGGAGAGTGGGTCTCAGTTTAGGGCCTAGTGATCCAGGTTTGGATTGTGGTAAGGCCTGAGAGACTAGGACACATGAAAATTCCTCACTCTGTAGGTGGAGAAATCATGTGGCATCCATGATTGTTTAGCCTAATGATTGGGTGGAGATCATGGTAAATCCTGTTATGATGCGTTCATTGTGTTGGCATAGTGATCCAGGATGGGTTATGATAAAGCCTGGTTTCTATTGATGAGGGTGAGGTAGTTTAGCCTTGGTATGCCCTGGTTGGTTCTTTTGGTTTGAGTCCCACATTCATGTTTGGAATATGGCATGGGGGTGAATCGCTGAAGAGATAGTTGGCTTAACCATTCTATGGTCAGGTGCAACGTGGAAGTCCCATTCCGAGTTTGGCTTTTGCATCATTAATGAAAGGTTATTCCTCCTTGTATTTCTCTGAGAATTTTTATGGATTATATGTGGTCTATATGGTTGTACTTTCATGAGTATTTTTGTTGTTCCTATGCTGGTTATATGTGTGTTTTATGAGAGCAACTACGTGTGGCTCTTGACATGTTTTTACTTGTAAATGAATGGATAATGTATCTATGGCCTAATAGATGATAATGCAACAAATGGCACGAGGGAAAAATGGTTCATAATGATTCTCAAATAAGTATGAGATCCCTATACTTAATTCTATTGTTTACACTTGTAGGTTACATGTTGATGATATGTTTGACAAAATGCCTGACATGGCTAGTAGGGGTCTGATTAAGGTCTTGTTTAACTTATTTCTTTTGCATCATTTTTTCCCTATTATTTTGCTGTTCCTGAGTTATCATTCCATTCTGGGCAACAACCTAGGCTCTGCGCTTGAAAAAGTGGCTCAAATCTCGGGATCATTGGCATAGCACTAACAAATTTAGTCGTATTTGCTGGCAGACAAGCCTGTGAGAGTGAATTCGGGTTTCTGGATGCTCTCTTGCCTATAGCATGGGAGCGAATGAGGCTTAAGATGTATAGAACATCAATGGGACCCATGGACAGGATGTCTGAGTGGCTGACATGTCTTCTGAGGGTTTTGTTGCTGATGTGGATGGGTTGGTTGATGTGTTCTACTGATTCTACTTCCTTAAGGCCACATAGGAGGTCGAATCCAATCATAGTAGCCTCTCGTCACATGTTTAACCCGGTTGGTTGGTTACTTGGGTATATGTGTGAGGAGGGTGTTACAAATCAGTTCATAGGACCAATTTTATTGGTGGGACCTAGTTTGGAAAATTGGGGTCTAAAACCTTCCACAAGAATTTTGAGGCATAAAAAAAAACATTTTTTGGGGGAAACATTTGTATTCTCTAGTGTGGCACCATTTTTTCATATTCTACATAAAGAGACATTTCCAATGGTGCAAGAATCATGTAAATCAAAGTCTGCATGCAAAAGTCATGTCACTCAGAAGTTAAGCTTCATGTTTTCATCACCATAATTTCAGAGGATGCCACATCAACCCCCATTATTCATGCAAAATGGGTTGGCCACGTGATTATGATGAACAAGATTATAGAATAGTCCATATTGTAACTCTAGTTAAGAGTTGAGGTAGTCAAACCTGACCACATGTGTTATAATCGGGCCACTAGGAGGAAAAGGGGTTCCATTTATTTGAGTGCGTTGTTCCATAGATGAGAAAAAATAGTTGAGAGGAATAGGAGATATAACACAAAAAGTTAATTTGTGGACTGTTGTAGCCCACGGGCCACAAGCCATACTTATTTTTACTCGCATTCAGTTTCTATTCTGAGAAATACAACAAAACAACGTCACCTTCCAGTGGGGTTTTCTCCCGAAAGGGTTTTCGAGGTCATATCTTGTGTCAATCGTGTTTTGTGAGCTTTTATTTCATTATTATCTATCTTTCACATAATTTTAATTTTCATGCATACACAATTAATACTAATCTATAAGTCCAAAAATCTAAAGAGAAATAAAACCCTAATAGTGTAGATGTTGGATATTTAAATATAGTTTTATCATATTTGTTGTGACGAACTATTCAATTGAAAGAATTATATGGATCATATTGGTATCAAAGTAGGATTCTTTGGGTATATTGTGAATATTTGCAGGGAACTTAGGTTGGCTTGGCCAAAAGTTGTAAAACCCTAATCATGGCTAACAAATATGTGAATGGCGTTCATGATCCTACAGAGGAGATATTTTCACAGCTAGAAGCACATATTTTAGACATAAGTTGTAATATGAATCTCATCATGTCAACCCTGAGAAATAATCTTGAGATATTTGGAGAAGATGGGGGTTCTAATGCAAAGAACAAATTAGAGGGGAGATTAGGAGATCCAGAAGAAACAATGAACCAACTGAAAAAAGGACCTGAAAAAGGTAAATCTAGTTTAAGTGTCGTGAATCATTCATTGTCCCTATTCAATATGGAAGTGAAGGTCAATATCAAGTTGTACCAAGGTGACATTGACGCTCTGAAGCTAAATAATTGGTTGTAGCAATTAAAAGTGTATGTTAGTATCCATCATGTACTTAAGGAATAACAAATTATTTCATTTACACAACTAAAATTAGAGCATAATGCCCTCACTTAGTGGGATAGCCACACAAACACCCTGAGGTTGGAGGGAGAACCTCCAGTGACTAAGTGGGAGGACTTAAAAAACCTCATAAAGTCACAATTTTACCCTATTGGGTATGTATAGGACCATTGGATCTGGTGGCACTACTTTAGGGGAAAAAATGGTAGTGTACAAGAGTACACTATAGAGTTTAGGTAAGATGGCTATAATGTTGGGTATCTCCTCAAAGAACCCATATGTACTCCTAAAGTACTTGGGAGGCCTACACAGCCATCTAAAAAAGAACAATACCTGAAGAACATAGGCCTAAAGAAAGGGAAATGAATTGGATCCAAGCAGAAGGAGCAGTGGGATGCTTCTACGGAGGGGAAGAAGAAGTGGAAAGAGAGAAAAATTAAAAATATGATAGCCACAACACACCAGTGCAAATATCACGTCAACCTCTACAAAAATGACTACCATACAAAGGAGAAGTGTTGGAAGTTGCATTTAGAGCTTAACTCGAAGAATAAAAAGAAAGATAATAAGAAGAAGAACCTAATGGCCACTTATCTTAGCAACCAAGTTGAAAGCACCTCAGATGTGGATGAGAATATTTTCTATACTTCAATCCAAAAGGAGGTGAATTCGAGTAGATTTCATCAACAGGAAGAGAAATAAATGACTAAACTCTTCCGCTTAAATATACAGGTCAAGAAGACAAATATTAATGCTCCATTTGACTCAAGATCGTAGGAAATCTCATTGTAGCAAAGCTAGTCAACAAATCAGGATTGGAAATTCATAATCATCCAAGCCCATATTTATTGGGATGGGTAAATACAAAGGCATAGTTAAAGGTAACAAAACAGTGAAAAATCATATTTATTATTAGTGATGATTTTATTGTTGAAATAGAAGTATATGTGATTCCCCTTGATGTATGCAGAGTGGTGTTTGGAAGTCCCTACATGTGCATGCGAAATGAAATTTTCATGCAGAGAGCCAACAGTAGCATCTCATTAAGAATGGAAGATCATTTAAAATCAACACAGAAAGGAAAGTAAAAAAATTCACTAGTAAGTGCCAACCAAGCTAAGAAATTGATCAATTACAGCAAGAAGTATGTTTTATTATTTTTAAGAGAAAATTAGTCTGTAATAGGTAAGGAATCCCTAGAAGGGTGTACTAAGAAACAAAAAACAACAACTGGAAGAGTTTCTACATGTGTATAGGTATTTGTTTTGGGATCCTAAAGGGTTACCACCCAAAAGGGAAGTGGAGCATAAGATCCAACTATTTCTACACTCCCCATTTCCAAATATTGGGTTGTACAAGTAGTATATTATAGAAACAAGGGAGGTGAAGAAAAAATTACAGTATCTATTGGAACAAGGTGTTATTCAACTGAGTATATCACCATGTGGGCCACCCATCATCATTGTGCTAAATAAGGATGGGACGTGGCAGATGTGTATTGATTACAGAGCATTAAACAAAATCACACTCAAGAATAGGTACCCCTTTCCTAGGATAGATGACCTACTAGATCAGTTGCACCAAGTGAAGTACTTCACGAAGTTGGATTTAAAGTTTGCATATCACCAAGTTCGAGTCAAAGAAGAAGATACCTAGAAAATTTCCTTCAAAACTATGCAAGGTTTGTATGAGTGGTTAGTCGTGCCATTTAGCTTATGTAATGCACCAACTACATTTATGAGGTTAATGAATGATATATTGTGCCATTTTATACATTCATTTGTTATTGTCTATTTGGATGATATATAGGAGGAGCACATCTCACATTTGATATAGGTGCTAGAGACATTAAAGAAGCACCTGTATCAAATATCAAGAAGTGTGAGTTTTCACAATAGCCTTTGGTGTATATGGGGTATGTGATAGGTGGAGGAGAGATGAAGTTATATCCTACCAAGATGGAGACCATCATGAGATGGTTTGTGCCTACTAATGTTTCTAAGGTTAGGGGTTTCGATGGGGCAATATAGTACCTAAGGAAGTCCATAGCCTTGTTTTCAATGGTAGGAGTGCCACTCCACACCATAATAGCAAGTGGTGAGAGTTTCCAGTAGGGGAAGGGTCAATATAAGGCCTTTGAGGAGCTAAAGAAGAAGATTATTCAAGCACCAATTTTGGAATTACCAAACTTGCAGCATTCCTTTAAAGTGGAGACAAATGAGAGTGGGTTTGCTATGGGAGTGGTCTTGATGAAGAGAGGAAGGAATGTATGCGACCATTATGAAGTATTCCAAGGGGCAATTTTTAACTACCTATGACAAAGAGCTCTATGCCCTGGTGCAAGTTGTGAAGAAGTGGAAGCATTATTTGATGGGAAAGGAGATAGTGATCCACACATATCACCAGCTACTACAGGACCTGTAGGCCCAAAGTAAGCTATAGTAGACTAGGAATTACAAGTGGATGGAATTTCTACCGCAGTTTCATTTAATGATTAATTATAAGAAGGGAAGCACAAACAAGTTGGACGACATTCTTTCAAGGCAACCCACATCAAAAATCACAACTTTGGGAAATTTTATGCACATGGAACCATTCACCCATGATGCATACAAAGAGGCATATTTAGTGGATGAGGACTTCAAGGAGTTTTTTCATTAGTTGCAGAGTCAAAGTCATGTGCACAATGGTGACATCATCATTGACTACCATCTCCAGGATGGGTTACTCTACATGCTAGATAAGCTATGTGTTCCTAATGGTCATTGATTGCAACTAAATAGAGAGGATCACTTCTCCAAGGTTGCAAGACACTTTGGTGTAGGGAGGACAGTGGCCAACTTGTAGAGATATGTGTATTGGCCCAAGATGCAAAAATAGGTAGGTAAGTTTATAAGAGGATGCATGCTTTATTATACCAGTAAGCATAGTAACATGAAACATGGTCTATATATTCCCTTACCTGTACTGACTCATCCTTCGAAAATCATAATGGACTTTATGGGAGGTTTACCAACAACCAGGAAGGGAAATGACTACTTGTTCATGGTCACTTGACAAGTTCAACAAGATGTGTGTTTTGATGCCCTGTAAAAAGACCATCAATGGGAAAGAAGACACAAACTTGTTCTTTGGATAGGTCTAGGGTGCACTTTCGGATACCAAGGAGCATCGTTTCAAAGAGGGAACCGTGATTTCTCATTGCATTTTGGATTACATTGTGGGAGAAGATGGACACCAAGTTTAAGAGGTATACAACATTCTATACACAAACAAATGAAAAGATAGAAGTAGTGAACAAGAATTTTGTGCATCTTTTGAGGGGTTATAATTATAAGCATATGAAGACATTGGATGAAAATATAGTAGATATATAGCACTCTTATAACAAAGCAATCCACACTTCTACTGGTAAGGTCCCCATGTGAAACTTGTTTGGGATATTTTTTTTCCTTCACCTTTGGATATTGCATATGGGCAGCAAAAAGGAGTGATGATAATTTTATAGGGGATGCCTTAAGGGCTAAAACATTTGTAGAGAAGATCAATAATATTCATATAAAAGTATAAGAGACACTGCAAAAGTCACAAGAAAAATATAAGGCTAGGCATGATCAACACATAATAGAGAAATCATTTAAGGTGGGAGACAGAGTATGGCTACAATTGAACAAGGAGAGGCTATAGGGTCCTAGCAAGAAAATTAAGGCTTTGTGGTATGGTCCCTTCCAGATACTGGAAAAGGTGTACGATAATGCCTATGGACTCAATATACCACCATACATGCACATTTAATTAGTTATGAATGTTAAAAATACTGAGAGGGGCAGTGAATCGTTATTTCATGCTAGATAAAAATTTACTTAGTTTATACTTTTATTTGCAATGTTAATTGAACCATCATTTAATTAACAAAACAATATGGAGTACATCTAAGCATAAGCAGTAAACCATGAGAATAATTTAATCATAAAGGAATGCAAAACATCAATACATCAACACATAAAGACGTCAGATATTAGGTGGAAACCCCAACTGGGAAAACCATCATTATTATTGTCCCTGTCTTCTTCTTCTTATTATAAATAAAAATCTTATTTTATATTTTCACTGGCACAGGCTCCTACCTACTCAAGGATATTGTTGAAAATACTGATAGGGGGTATGAATCAATATTTCTTTTACAATTGTTACTTTACCAATTTAGATCACTTATGAATAGAAAACAAAATGAAAAATATAAATAATAATTTTATTAATTAGAAATAACAAGGGATTCAATCCTCTTCTTTACAATAAATCAAGTATAATAATATTTAGGGCTCCAATGAGTCTCTTCGGAGACATCCGATAAAATTGGAACGATACAGAGAAGATTAGCATGGCCCCTGCGCAAGGATGACACGCACAAATCGAGAAATGGTCCAAATTTTTTTATTTAAAAAAATATTTAGGGCTCCAACCCTAGATGAAGACACCAAAATTCAATCCACCAAGCTCCAACATGTACTTTTCCAAGCACGAAATTGTTCTTCACAAGGCTCCAACCTTGTCTTCTTGAGGAATCATATTTTCTAGGGCTCCAACCCTCTACTTCAATTCTTCAATATGGATTTAATAATTCTTCAAGACTTCTTAAATATTTCGCACAAGCCCTGATAATGTCTTCAAGCTCACCTTTAATCAGTTTCCTCAAATAATCTCCAAGATGCTTTAGCTCATCAATGACAACTTTATGATCCACAAAATGTTTCTCCACAACTCTTCATATTCCCTAACCAACATTCTCCAAGGTCACTCCATGTATCAAAGTCTCCAAGAATACCTCCAAGATTAGCTTCTACAAATAGATCTTCAACAGTGCAAAATATCTTCAATAAGTTGTTCTAAGGTACTCTACAAGGCTCCAAGGTCCAAAATATCCTTCAAATGATGCTTCAAAACTTCAACCCTACTTGAATTAGAGTTTTCTCCAACAGATGCACAATAGATTATTTTCAATAGATAGTCTTCAAAGATACTTTAACAATATCTCCAAACACTCTTTATATGTTTAAGTTTAAAAGAAAGCCTGCCAATTATTCACCAAATAATCTGCAATTGAGGCACAATTCTTCAACCATTATCCATCCAATGCAAGTATGTAACAAATATCTAGTCTACAACTATGGCACAAGTCCTAATATGCTGCAGTAAAAAGGTCTGAACTAATAATAATTTTTCCCCCAATTCCAATAGCACTTCTTCAACAATAATTCAACTCCTTAAATCATATCCTGGCCACAACTCATAGGGATGAATGATGTCAATAGACCCAACCAACAACTGAAATAAACCTTATCCAATACGCCAGTGCAATAAGGCAATTTGACCTCTAATATGAGGCTTCGAGAGATATCACATAGGTTTTCGATAGATACTTCAAAAATATTTCCCAAGTCTTCAAATCGCAAAGTAATCACCAAAAAAATTCCATAGATACCTCACACTCTTATCCACATAATTTCACTAGTTGGTGCATAAGATAGGAGTGTGTCATTGATCCACAAAATTTTTAAGAGAAATATCCTACCACAAGTCTACAAGTAGATCCAGATCTTCACAATTTATCATATTTTCACAATACTTGTAAATTACAAATATGTGTTTACAAGTCTCCAAGAATTCACGAGGTGTAAATTGTGCTTTCTGCATCTTTACTTATGGTTTTATATATATATATATATAACCATTATGATATGGGAGTTGACATAAATCTTAACCTTTGTGTCCATTTTTGGTAGCCGACCTAAAGTGGATTAATTTTTCACTTGATTTTATTTAACATGAACTATCACACCTTATAAGAGTCGACGTAATAATGCAACATTTCTATTTTTAATTGTTATGTATATTGTTTATTATTTAGTGGATAGATAGTCAGATGTATGGTATTTTCCAATTTTATTACAACAGATTAGAAGGTAAGTGTTAGGGTTTGGACAATGATGTTAGGATTTTCATGTTCTTTAATTAGGGTTTAATTAGTGTGATTTTTTAAATTACAGTTTATTAGAATTGGATCTTTTTGGGTTTATTAGGCTTTAAAATTAGTTTATTAGGATCTTCTCCTAGGGTTTGATTCAACGATGCACCTAGGATTGTATGTATTCATGCAACAACTAGGGTTTACGGTATCATACATAGTGTTAGGATTTTTCACTTAGGGTTTGCATCATCTTTAACATTGCTAGGTTTTTATCAATGCATTTGGCACCTGAGGTTTTCTCTTTAACATTTTGAGGGTGTCCTCTAGACTCACTTCATCTTGGGCATAACTTTGACTAGGATTTGATGTAGTGCAAGGGTTCCTAGGGTTTGCATCAACAAAGGCTCAACAAGGGCTAGGGTTTTATCATTAGATCATTTAACCAATGATGGATTAGGGCTCTCAAGCAATTAGGGTTAGGACATTATTAGGGTTTTCCATATTAACATCAATGACAACTTTGACCAAAAACTACCACTAGAAGGAAGCCACCACTCCTTAATCAAATTCATTGACCACCACTAGAAGGAAGATACCACTCCCTAATTAAATTTACCAACCACCACTAAAAGGAAGCTACCACTCCCTTACTGAAGGTTCCAACCCTCAGACCCTTTGTGGATCTCGTTTCAAAATTTTCATACTAGATCCACCTACAATAAATTCAAATCCTATTGTCCACGTTTCATCCAATTTTGAAATTGGACCCACCTATAACTTTTTGCTCAATCATTGAATACAAATCTGACTTGAAAACAAAAATTTCTCTATAATAACCAAGTTAGCTAATGGAAAACCATAATTTCATCCATCTGATTCAAAGTATATGCTCACACAATTCATACTCAATCCCACCACAATATAAATTCCCATGAACTATCAATAACATATATCCACAAAAAATCCTTCCTATTTAGCCAATGCCAAAACCTAATCTAGCAACATCAAAATTCTGACAATTAGTAGCATTTATTCATACATGACTCGGCTCATCTAACCACCAATAACTTTACTACTTTGACCTAACCTTCTACCACTATGGTCAATGCTTTCACTTCACTAAAACCCAAACATTATATTAGGTTACCAAAACAATACATCTGCAAAAATCTAATGGCAGTATACTCATAACATTGACTTTTCACCATACACGACGTAACATTATCATGAAAATATTCATGACAATAGTAGCAAACTCCGCATGTAAGATAACATGATTCTAACCCCTTGCAGTATGCAGTACTTCATCATCACAACATTTACTTTACAACTTCACTGACAAAAACCTACCATCATACATATAATGAAGTTATAGTTACCATCATCAACATATTAGTTAGCAACATGGGTAACACTTCTTTCATCAAACTTGGTCCAGCATATTTATCTCAACACCAATCGTAACAACAAGCAACATGCATCACGATAACTCAATTCCCTAGCATCATATGGCAATACATCTCAATAAATAAGACATGTAACCATACAAAACTTCCCCCACAATAAGCACCTTAGCATCAAGAACCTGCAACATCTGTTTCACAAGTGCTAGATCTTCATGGAAACAATCCTTGCATCTAGAATAACCGATACATGAAAACATCAAGTATAACTAATATCAATCTCTATCTTCAACTCTGCAAAGTGGGAAGTCATGAAAGGACAAGCATAAACATCCAATTCATAGGCTAATATTGTCATAGGAAAAACCTTTGTCTATATTCTAATGCACAAGATGCTAATCTTTGGCCACAAAAATCTCTAAAAAAAAAACTATGGCATACACAAACCTCTGCTCTTGTTGATATGCACATTAACAATATTTGAATGTGCAACTACACAAACCTCTAGTCTTGTTGATTTATGAATTGATAATCTTTGAACGCACAACTACGCAAACCTCTAATCTTGCTTATTTTTGCATTAATATATTTCAATCCCTGCTACAAGCACATTAACATATAGACTCTTCCATACCAATTATACAAGGTTAACAACATGAATATCAATCAATGAATACCTGCAAAAACATCATGACGGTCTCTATAGAACAATCCTCTACCATAAACCTTTGTACATCAATCTCAAACTAGTATTTCAGCTCCCATTAAATAGATCTATAGCAATTATATGGTGTGTATAAAGTATTGAGTCAACAAACCCTTGATAAAACTACAGGTGCACACAATTTAATCAATATATTATTAAGAATTCAATCACATCTCTGATATAAGGATTTCAATGTTGCGGTACATCTGATGTTTCTACTCCAACAGTTGCATTGAATAATAATAATAACAATTATGATATGATTCGTACAAGTCTTCCAGCAATTAGACAACCTCAGTAAACACAAAAAAATGTATAAAATGGCCTGATCGATCCAACAATATAAAGAGTTCACTTGATATATAATCTATCTAGAGATATAACATAACAGGAATATGGCAAAACCAAAGAAATTTGGATCAATATCCTTCATATCGTTCTATGCATAGTTAGATCTACTAGTGCACTTTATCCTGTGATTGGTAGACATGTAAAAAGACAGGACTTAACCTTTTAGATCAAATATTCAGCTCACCTAGTTGATCTAAGGTGAATAACCATTTTCACTTCCTCCCTCTGGTGCCATAGCCAATGGATCACATACCAATGCATTCTCAAGTTGATCGACCTCCTTGGACATTTATAGTTTCTTTGCCTTGTGATTACCACAGATAAATCCATGGATTTCATTGATGGAAATGTTGATTGGATTAATTGAATGTTGAATCTTTCTCACTCACACAAATTCCATGGGAGATTTGATTGTTTTTCCCATGATTTTTCAATTTCTTCACCTATAGGCATTGTCACGAGGATAACACAACTTCCCAGAGACGATCATCGCACTAATAACACAGCTTCCTAGCAAACTTGCAACATATTTGTTGAAGAATGTAATAGTTACTAGTATTGGTCTTCATAATTGTACTTGTAAAAATAAATTTTATTATTAAAGCAAATGACTTATTAACGCATGGGTTTCATGCTTGGGTCAATGTTTTCGAGGTCAAAGTCTCCATTGAAGGCTTTTAGGGTTTGTCTTTTGTCATTAGAGTCATTGTCATTTTTATTATACCCTTGTTGGGCTTTTGTATCATATAAAAAAAATATTTTTGAGTCAATAAGGTTATTTTTCACCTCCACACCAAGTCGGCCTTGTCCTCATGAAGTCGGCCTGCATTAGGGAAATTTGACCCAACAGAAAGGCTATATATAGAGAAGAAGTTTGACCTATTTGCAGCACTCACTCAACAAGTTCAATCCACAAGAAGAGAAGCAGAAAAAGAGAGTGAAGTAGCTAGACAAGGATGAAAGGATCTAAGAATACCTAAATTGAGTTCTTAGGCTATCTATCTCTCATGTGTGAAAATTTTATGGTTAGTTGTTGGGGCCAAAATTCTAAATCTACTACAGATATGAAGTTCTGAAGCTAGGGGCTAAAAACATCTTGTTGGGGGTCAAAATTTTGGATTGTAGTTGCTACTGGGAAGTTGTCACTTGGAGACTTTGGCAAGGATCATCTATTGAAAATAAGGGTTGACTTGGTGATTGGGGGAGGTCTTTGTCTAGGTCTAAAGGATCTTGGATTATCTCATTTTGATTTGAATCTTCTAGTGGAAAAGTTGGATTGGGTTTTCCCCTTAAAGGGGTTTTTCCCTAGTGAAGTGCCTACGTCTTATGTCTCTTGTTCTTGTGGTTGTCGTATACATATAATTTGGCAATTGCTTAATGAAAAATAAACTAATAAATAAGTAAGATGAGCTAACATAATTCACAAGTAATTATCAAATTCCTATAATCATTGATTTCTCAACAGGGTAACAGAGCTAAGGTGGAAGAAGGTTGAAGATCACTTTGTTGGTTATTATTTGAAGAAGGGAAAATCAGTCTTGGAAGAAAAGGTTACTCCCTATATGGAAATTTATTTGAATATGGATCTTAATATCATAAAGATTTCAAGAAGATAGATTGGAAGGATCATCTACAATCTATCTAGGAAAGTCAAGAGTGAAGGATTCTTAGTTGCACTTACAGTTACTCTTGATGATGACAATACATGGATCATTGATAGTGGAGCCTCAAGAAATATGACGAGATAAAGTGGAAAACATCATACTCTATCAAGGAAACCATAATCACATGTAATGGAGCTAGGAGACAATAACAACTATGCAGTCAAGGGCCCTGGATCTACATCATTGAATCTAGAAAGTGGAGAAAAACTACACCTCAATAACATACTTTATGTCCCAGGTTTGAAAAATAATGTACTTTCCATTTCTTGTTTAGAATATAAAGGAGATAGGTTTTCTTTTGTAGATGTTAAATTTTTGGTTTGGGGAAAGGATTCAAGTATTTAAAAGGAAAAGGTTATTGGAGTTCGTGAAGGGAGACTATATATATTTATAACACCATCTCCTCAAGCCCTAGTTCATATGGAAATCAACCCTAAAAAACATTGGCATAGAAGATATGGGAATATTAATTATAAAATAATACCCTCTTTTTGTCAAATGGTAAAATGTATCCCCAACATCAAGGAAGATCATGAACGAGTATGCAAGCGCTTTGGGAAAGAATACTAGGAAACCTTTTACAAGCAGCGATACAAGCTCTAAGGAGATACTAGACCTCATTCATTTCAATGTGTGTGGGCCAATGTCTAATAAATCTCTTGAAGGTCATCTTTACTATGTGACCTTCATTGATGATCGCTCTAAAAAGACGGGGCCTATATTCTCAAGACAAAGGATGAAGTATATAAAAGGTTCAAGGAATTTGGATATGAAGTTGAGACCTTAACCAAAAGAAAGATAAAGACTTTGAGATCTGAAAATGGAGGGGAATACACTTCAAAAGAGTTGATTTTATATTTTAAAGAAGGAGGTATTAAGAGGGAGCTCATTGTTCCCTGCAACTCCAAGAAGAATGGAGTTGCATAAAGGAAGAATAGAACCATTGAAGAATACATAAGGACTATGATATTTGATCAAGGTCTATAAAAATTTCTATGGGGAGAGGTAGCCATGATAGCAGTTTATATACAAAATAATAGAAATCCTCATAAAATCCTTGATAATACGACATTGAAAGAAGCATTCACAGGGAAGAAGCCATGTGTATACCATCTCTGAATCTTTGGGTGTACTGCATACATCCATGTTCCAAAATACAAGCAAAATAAGCTGGAATTTACAAGCATAAAAGGATTCTTTGTTTGCTATAGCATTTCATCAAAGGCTTATAGAATCTACATCAAGGAAGGAAGACAAATTGAAGTTAGCGGGGATGTTATATTTTATGAAAATCATGCCTACAAAAGATCCAAGGACATACCAATAGTACCTGATAAGGAAGATATACTGTTATTTAAATAATAAGAGCATCATGATATGACAACTACAAACCAAGAAGAAGAAGAAGAAGAACGACCAAGTGATAATATTCAACCTATAATCATTCCTGAAACAAAGAAGAGGCTAAATTGGTTGAAAGCTAAACTTGAAGATGTCGAAGGACATGGAGCAACTAAATTATATTTTAGAGAAAGCAAAAGACCGAAGAGATATTCAGGATATGCAACATACATGATGAAATTAATAAGAAAAACCAACTACCTTCGAAGAAGTCATTCATCAATAAGAATGGAAGAAGGTAATGCATGAAGAATATCAATCCATCATGAAGAATGGGGTTTGGGAAATCGTTCCTAGACCAAGTGATAAATCGGTTGTCACCTCCAAATGCATTTACAAATTAAACATGTTGTTGATGGAAGCATAGACAAATGCAAAGCTAGATTCGTCGCAAGGGGTTTCTCATAAAAGGAAGGAATAGACTATGAAGAAACCTTTACTCCTACTGCCAAGTATACTACTATAAGATCTTTGGTTTCACTAGTTGCTACTATGGGATGGAATATCCATCAAATGGATGTCAAAACATCATTTCTAAATGGATTCATTGATAAATAATTATACATTGAACAACTGCAAGGCTTTGAAATAAATAGCAGGGATGCACATGTTTGCAGACTCGAGAAAGCTCTATATGGCTTGAAGCAAGCTCCTAGGGCTTGGAATGCAAGAATGGATGCATATCTCTTAAGGATTGGGTTTGTCAAAATTTCTATCGAGGCAAACCTATACATCAAGATAGTGAATAATGAACATGTCATTATACTACTATATGTGGATTATTTTTTTATTACAGTTATGGAACACATAATTCTAGAATGTAAGAAAATGTTGCTAGCATAATTTGAAATGAAGATTTAGGATTCATGCATTATTACTTGGGCTTGTAAGTCTAGCAGAAACCTAGTGAGATATATCTTGGTCAAGGGAAGTACATAATAAATATGTTACAAAAGTTAGGTATGATGTATTCCAAGCCTATGACCACTCTCATGATAACTAATCTCAATAAGTTAAGAAGCTCTAACTCTAGTCTCCTCAATCCTACTAGATATCCTAAGTTGGTGGGTTATTTGATCTCCTTGGTGAATATGAGACCCAGTATATGTTTTGTTGTAAATGTTCTTTGTCAATTTCAGGTGGAGCCTCATCATGACCATTGGATAGCTTCCAAGCATATATTGAGATACCTACATGGCACAATACATCACTACCTAAAGTATGATGGAAAGGAAATCAAATTAATAGGCTTTACCAATTCTGATTGGGGTCCCAATGAGACTAATGGAAGGAGCACTACTAGTGAATGTTTCAGTTTGGGATTTGCAATGATTTCATGGATGAGTAAAAAGCGGTCTTGTTGTGTTAATTAGTGCTGAAGAGGAATATGTTGTTGCATGTGAAGTAGGAAAATAAGTGTTTTGGTTAAGAAAACTCTTGCCATATTTATTTGGAAAGCCTATGGATCCTACGATGATAAATTGTGATAATCAAAGAAACATCAAGATGTTTGAAGACCCCATATTTCATGCAAGGAAAAAGCATATCAACAACAAGTACCATTACATTATGAGTTTGGTACAATATGGGGTCATGAAGCTACAATATATTTCGATACATGAACATGTAGTTGATGTGTTGACGAAATCTCTTTTGAACAAGAAGTTTGAATATTTTAGAAGTATGCTAGGGTCAGTTGATGTTACAGGTTTAGTTGATATGGAGAGATGAATCATCTTATGAAAATATGCCTAGGAGGATATTTGTTTGGCCTATGTGTTGATGTCTAGATCCCGAAGTAGGGATGGTGGCATTGGTCATGGAGCTTTGACCTTAGATATGCACCTAGATCCCTGGGTTGGTGATAGAGCTTAAAATATTTATGGTACCTAGAGTGGCTAAAGCTTGGATTCACCTTAGGCCCACCTGATTAGAGTACCTTGGTCAAGTATCTAATATGTAGCACTGTGTATGCTAGAACTCTTCATAGTTCATATCATTTTGAGATATTCCATGTAGCTTTATATTTATGTAATTATGAATACCTCCCTAAGTTAAGAGGGAGTGTTGAACAATGTAACTAATATCGGTCTTCATAATTGTACTTGTCAAAAGAAATTTTATTATTAAAGAAAGTGACTTATTAAAGCATGGGTTTCATGCTTGGATCAATGTTTTATAGGTCAAAGTCTCCATTGAAGGCTTCTAATTTTTTTCTTGACTCATTAAAGTCATTTTAATTTTTATTAGACCCTTCTTAGTCTTTTGTATCATGTAAAAAGAATTATTTTTTAGTCAAAAAGGCTATTTTTCACCTCCACACCAAGTCAGCCCTACCCCCACGATCAACCTACATTAGGGCAATTCGACCTAGCATAAAGGCTATATATAGAGAGGCAGTTCGACCTATTTGGAGCACTCATTCAACAAGTTCAATTTACAAGGAAGAGAAGCAGAAAAAGAGAGTGAAGTAGCAAGAGAATGACAAAAGAAGCTAGGAAGACCTAAATCGAGTTCTTGGGCTATCTATCTCTCATACGTGCAAATTTTATGGGAAGTTTTTGGGGTCGAAATTATGAATCTACTATAGGTCTGAAATTTTGAAGTTGGGGGTCAAAAATTTGTTGTTGGGGACCAATATTATGGATTGTAGCTGCTACTGGGAATTTGTCACTTTGAGACTTTGATAGGGATCATCTATTGAAAGGAAGGGTTGACTTGGTGATTGGAGGAGGTCTTTGTCTAGATCTAAAGGGTCTTGGATTGTCTAATCTTGATTTGAATCTACTAGTGGAAGAGTTGGAATGAGTTTTCCCCTTGAAGGAGTTTCGCCTTGGCTAAGTGCTTACATCTTGTGTCTCTTGTTCTTGTGGTATTCATATATATATATATTTGGTAATTTCTTGATGAAAGATAAACTAATAAGAAAGTAAAATAAGCCAACATAATTCACAAGTAATTATCAAGAAAGAAGAATCAAACCCTAATTACTATAAGCATTGATATCTCAACAATCTTCACACTGTGCTAGTTCTCTTCCCAGCGAAGATATGAAAATTTAAAGAAAATCTTAGATCCTCTAACCCTAACCATGTGATACTGCTCCATCACTTCACCAGACATCTCCAAATCATGTCCAACCTCCTGCAACCATCAAGGTATCATCATGAGTCATCACCTAGCCAGGCACCTCAACACTGCTGCCAATCACCAAGAGTGTGATATGGCCACGATCCAGGTTGAAATTGGCCAATATATAGAATCTTCTAAATCAACAACTTGGCCTCCTCATCAGCTCAGAGGAGATCACTATGTCTTTAACCATTTTCTCTAGCCTCCTTATGACTATAATGTTCCCTTATTTCTCATACACATGTGTTATAATGTGAGTAACTTACTTTATAGATCGTGTTATAAGGAACTTCTTTTACTTATGGATCATGTTACCCAGCGTGAATACCAGCAACTTGACCTTGGTATTGGATGGGTATGCACTTGTATAAAACAATATATAAATTGTGCGGGAAGGGTCTTATCCTATACAAACTAGGTTGACATCAATGCCAACTAACCATCAACCATAATGTCAACAATTCCCCCCTTTGGAATTGATGTTAACCTCCTGCAAAACACCAATTTATCAAGTCCTTCTCACTCCCCATTTGACATAAATGGAAAAGGGTAATTTTATGTAAGGTTGCTCAAAGCATGTCAATGTTTGCCTGCAAAACACATTGATCAACAACACTAGTAAAACCTTCATCTTTTCAAATCCTAGTAGCACATTATAAATCCCATTCAACGATTAGCATTGTCTCATCATTGAAAAAACATAGCTTATAAAATCACAACATACAGAGGATCTTGAGCATCCTTCCTCGTACTATATTACTAGTAAGACCAAACATTATGCAACCATATACCAGCAGTTACAGACTCTATCTCTTTGGCCAAAAATTCAGCACAACATCACTTATTTAACATATAATAAGCAGATGAAGAAATACAATAACATCCTCCTCAAATCATTCATTCTATCATAAGGTATTTTCTTATGCTACCAACAGTAACAATGTATCAAATCTGCAGTAAGACAATATCAAATAATACATGGAAATGCATGAAAAAATCCTTCAACTGTGTCTTTTCCTTTTTCTACCAACAAGAGAACATAATTCCAACAATGAATAGTTGAAACACTGGAAACATATGAGATGCTCCCCTTGGGCGTGTGCCATCCCTTCATCACCACACCTTGACATCATTCATAAATAACCTCAACATGCCATTCAACATCAATAGATAACAAACCCTAGGCGCATACATCATTTAACCACTGAAAATCACAATGATCTAGAAACACATGTAAACCCTCTTTTCCATGCATCGCTCCCCAATGAGCTCATGCGCTTCTTTCCAAAAAAAGGAAGTTGATCTTGCAAACCTAATTGTCATCAAATTCTTATGTTACTACCATCTGCTTCTCTTGAGGCTATGCACCTCTCATTCACTTCTGTAATCCTTTTATAAATAAACTACAGTCAAGATTGTATTACCCTACTCTGAATATGAAGAGGAGGAGATTGAATTCAATCTCTTATTTCTGCCCAGATTTTTCTTCAACACATATACCTTATTTTCATTTCTGATCCATTTTTCTATAACCTTTCCAATGTCTTATTCTAGATTTTGTCATAATTTTGAGGTAAATATAACTACATGTCCTCTATCAATCATTTGAACCACACTCAGGATGTTCTTCTTTAGCCCTTCAACCAATAATACATTAGTTGCTTCTGTATTTTTAACATCAAGATCAACCTACCTTTTCCTAGCACCTTCGTTAGTGCACTGTTTCCAAGAATAATGTCACCACTCTTGGTTTTCTTGAGAGAGATAAATTTTCTTTTATCTCCAAACATGTGATGAGATCATCTATTGTTTATGTACTAGTGATTTTTTTCTTCTAGAGCGCATAGAGAAAGGCCACACTTCTCTTATTTCTCTTTCTTTTTGTTCCATGTTCATTTGAGGACTGTTGATGGAGGTGTCTTCTTCTGGGATTTTGTTAAATGTAATTTTGTTCATTTTCATGTCCTTTTGTATGTAATGTTTAAATAAATTCATCGGCTTCCTCCTGCATTATTTCGCACCATGTCTGAATCTATTGCATGTATGACACCTTATGTGACCAAAGAAGGGGACAAAAGAGTCACAATACTTTTGCTTCATGCTCCTTCCATTTTTATATGCTCTACAATCTCTAGCAAGCTTATGATCAAATAATTTTCATGTAAAAGAATATCCTCGAAAGAAGCTTGAGTACCTAGGAACTTATGATCTTCTTGTGGAGAGGTTGTTTGCTTGAGGTCTGAACAATCTGCTTCTATAATCGGTTGCAATGTATCCAAATTTGTGACAAATAAAACATTTAATATCATCAATCAAGGGAGAGTGAATTGTTGTTTCTTTTTTGGATTTCAATTTTTTTTCCATATTCATTCTTATGAGAAAATATTCATTGTTGGTTCTGCTACCTTCTTGATTCTTTCCCAAGATTTTTTGGATTTGATTTATTGTCTTTGAAATTTCCTACACATCCTTGTGAGTTGGATTCTCCCTTCATAGTTTCATGAAAACCAAGGCCTGATTTAATAGAGGGAGACTTTTGACTGCTTAGAGATTTTCCAATATCTTGGTACTATGTTGAACTCTCAATTTTTTGTCCTTTTCTGCTAATTTACTTATTAATGAGACTACCTTTGTTTCTAATTTCTCACAATCATCCTCATTTTTTCTTAGTTGGTTGTGTTGGCATTATGACACATGTTTGGCACTATGGCAGAGGTGTTGTCCTTGATGGCAACGTTCTCAGGTGGCAGATCATAGTTCAGGCAATCAGAATGGAAGAAAATAAGGTATACGCAGGTTCCTCTCAGCAAAGTTGCATATACACGCGATATCACCGATCAAAAAGCGCGTATGCATATGCACGCACTTTCATGCAAAGAAAAGCGCCTACATGTGAAAAAAAAAATTATGGTTGGTTCATGGTATTTAGTCCGACGTATTTGAACCTATGGTTTTGGTCCGTGGTATTGCATCCAAGGTGTTGAACCCAGGTATTGGGTTCTTGGTATTGGTTATTAATGGTTTTGGACCATGGTTTGAGTAAGGCCTAGACTATAAAAGGGCAAGGAGATCATTTGGCAAGAGTATGGAATCAAGTATTGAATATCTAAAGAAGAGCAAGATCAGGAACATTGTGATTAGTTTATGGTGCATTGCTGAATCTGATCCAAGGAAGAACCTGAATGCTAAAAGATGGATAAGTTCTATTGATGAATGAAGACCTTAGCTTGAATGGTAGTATCATTGTATGGTTTTTGATCTGTTATATTTGACGCATGATTAGATCTCTAAATCTGATAAACTGGGTATAATTGATGTCTGAAACTTGAAAAGAGAAAAATTGCCTTGTATAGATCTATACGCAGGTTCGGCGCGTCATAGGCGCATATACACGCAGTTTCAGCAACTGAAGAAAGTGTATACGCAGGTTGACTTTGATACAGTTGCATATGTACGCAGGTTTATACATAGTGAAGTAGCGTACGTCTCTTGAAATATGTTTTAGTTGCTTCTGTGTAGTACTGCAGTGTTCTGGGTTCAGCATTGGTGTCTGGTTACTGGTATTGTTTTCTGGTTACAACATTCTGAGAAGTTATTGGTTGATTTAGTAGTGTTTGTGGAAAGGAGATTGGTTGATGCACATATACTTGATGTTTGTTTGATGTTCATGGATCTAGTCTGAAAATTTATGAAACGTGGTCCCTGGAAGAAAGAGAAGGTTGAAGCCTTCTGTAGGTAGCAGCCTGTGTACTAGTACCACTGCTAGTACAAGAGCTAAAGGGGGTTGTAGCTCCCTTTCAGGAGAAGCTAGAGAACAAGAGAGAGGGTTGTAGCCCTCTGCAGGTTGTAACCTGCGTACTGGTAAAGGACTGCACCAGTATAGAATCATTGTAAAAAGAAGTTTCTAATTGAAAGAAGATTGAGACATATTGCAGCAGGTGGTTTTCACCCACATTGGGTTTCCACCTTATATCTTGTGTTCTTATGTGTGATTGTCTGCACTATTTTTTCTATTCCTGGTAGATGTCTATATGGTTCTGACTCACTAATTTAAGATTAACACGTGAAGAATAATTGAATTACAAGTCTGTGAGTTATACGTTGTTTTCCTTAACTGAAGTTGCGTATATACGCTGGTTTCTCCAACTAAAGTAGCGTATACAAACCTATGGTTGAATTGAAAATAGTTGACTTGATAATATTGATTCACCCCCCCCTCTCAGTATTATTTCCAACAATTGGTATCAGAGCCAGGTCCTTCAGAAGAAGCTTGACCGCTTGAAGGAAGATCTATCATCATGAGCAACTACGAAAAGGAAGCATCAATCAGACCACTAATTTTTTATGGGAGCAACTTCATCTATTGGAAGGTAAGAATCACTGCCTATCTTCAATCTCTTGGTACAAAAGTTTGGGATATTGTGGAAACAAGATACACATTTCCATCAGCAGCTCCTACAGATGCAGCTGGCAAGAAGCAGTATGAAACAAATGCAAAAGTTGTCAATACTCTATTAGGAAGTCTATCTCAATCAGAATTCGTCAAGGTTATGCAGCTAAAAAGTGCAAAAGAAATATGGGACAAGATCATTCTAAGCTATGAAGGAGATGAACAGGTAAAACAAGCAAAATTACAAACTCTTAGAATTAAATATGAAAGTCTCAGAATTCATAATGATGAAAGTGTGGCTAGCTATTTCCTACGTATAGATGAGATTGTAAATTGTATGAAAAACTTGGGTGAAGAAATAAAAGAAGTTATTGTGGTTGAAAAGGTTCTAAGATCTTTGTCTCCCAAGTTTGACTCAAAAGTTTCTGCCATAAAAGAAAAGCAGAATCTACAGAACCTTACCATGTCGCAGCTGCACGGAATTCTAACTACTTACGAAATGAGAAAAGGAGGACCATCAGACAGGAGAGAAGCTGCATTCAAGGCTTCGGGAAAAGGAGATTACTATGAGTCATGACATATGTTATTGTCCCACCCTAACCCCCTTATTTATGTAGTGGGATCACGTCATAATAAAGAGTCAATAAAGCCCATATTAATAATTGTAAGTGGTTATCCCGCTATTAATGACGGGACCACAGTTAGTTGCAAATGGGCTTAGTATTAGATAGATGGTATTAATAAAACCCATGGTATTGATCCATGGTATTGCATGTATGAGTCATATATAAAGGATAGAGACTCCCTGCGAGGAGCGTCATGTCTTATTTCTAAATCGAGCTCTACTCTATTGGAGGTTGCCCCCTCGAAGAAGCCAGTGAACATTGTTTTCTGAAAAATTAAATATTTGTTGTTGACTCTCACTATTCTATGTTTTGGGTATTTTTCTTCGCATATTCTGTATTTGGGTATCTTTTGCAGGTTAAGATCATAACAAGTGGTATCAGAGCACTTTCCAGGGCCGGTGGGATCTCCATTTCTTAGCAAAAAAAAATTTGGCTAGAGACGTGTTCCGGCGTCTTTAAACCACGGGATTTGTCGTTGAGTTCATAAACCTGCAAATTTGGGGAGGCATGCACGCAGGAAACACAAGAGGTGGTCACGCTTGTTGGACTCCCTTGTAACCCCTATGGGTACCCCTTCGAGTAGTAGCGCATTAGACAGAACCGCGTACGGACTGTCTTCCACATACCTTTTGGGTATATCGGAAGCCCCCTAGCTCCTCTGCAACCTAGCCATAGATAAACCGTCAGCCGTCTTGTTGCTACAGTACACCAAGAACAACACTCGGAGAGATTACATGCCCGTACGATAGGGTAGTCGAGTTGTACGGCTAAGGGTACGGTTGATCCTCCTTAGTTAGAGCCCTGAAACATTAGGCCGAGTGCTACTGTGAGACCCTTATGTATATTGCGATCTGTAGCACCTGACACTCCTCGAGACCATAGTTCCCTTTTCTATCTTCGGATCACGCATCATCTCTACCAGATCTGCTCGCGCAAAAGGGTGCAGCAGCAGCAGACAGCAGTCCGATCTATAAGATCCATCAGATCTGCAGCAGCAATATGTTCCGCCGCTCAGAGCTATCCGATCCGCCATTCAGATCTCCCAGATCCACCTGATATGAATAGTTGTGTGGGGTTCCTATACCGGAGCATGATTTTCGCAGGACTTTTGACAGCATTGACATTTTGAGGATTCGACGACTGTAGTATTGCTAAGGAAGGAGTAAAACTCCGTTAGGAGTTTTCAAAAAAAAAAAAAATATGAGATCTCCCGAGGCACTTATTGGTTATCTAGCCGATCAAATCAGGACGACGAGCTGAGCACGGTGGTTCCATTCAAGTCTTAGTGAAAAAAAAAATTTGGCGGTCCCAAATTTCAAGAGCATCAGGTTGGTGCATGGTAGCAACTAGAGCTCAAGCTATGGCAAATGAGAGGATGGACAAACTTGAACAAACCTTGCAATCCCTCCAAACTTAGCTTGACAATCTAACAATATTAATCCCGAGTGTAATCCCGAAGGGAAAGGAGGAAGCCCATGAGGAGGCGTATATTGGCAATGGACACAGTGAGGGTGAGTCTAGCCATTCTCCTCACCTCTAAGGCCCCCAAAAACAACAATCCCATCTGAGACCTCCCAAGTTGGATATGCATAAATTTGATGGTTCTCACTCGACGGCATGGATAGCACAAATGGAGCAGTATTTCAATCTGAATAACATCCTAGATAATGAGACTCAGCTTATGGTGGGGAGCATGTACTTGGACAATGAAAGGTGGCAATGGTGGGAATGGCATCAACGCTGCAATGCACCTTTTTTAACTTGGGACAAATTCAAAAAAGCTCTTACAAACCGCTTTGACCAGGAATCTTCTTTTTTGGGTCGTCTTACTAAGCTCTGATAGACTGGCACAGTGGATGAATATATTACAGCCTTTGAAGCCTTAGCCTTCCGCACTAGGGGTCTCTCAGATGTGTTCTACAAGGAATGTTTTATCAGCGGTCTTAAAGAGGCCATAAAAGCCCATGTCCAACTGCACCACCCTCCCACATGGATTGAGGCTTGCAAGGTAGCTCGTAACGTGGAACGTGCGTTAGCAGGCCTGTCCACTCGCCCAAATTTCACCGCCAAGGGTCGCCCCCCACAGGCTCATAGCACGACTCAAACACTTAAGGTTCAAAAGGTGTCACCTGTAGAAATGGCCGAAAGAAGAAAGCAGGGATTATGTTAATACTGTGATGAAAAATACTCCCCAGGTCACAAATGCAAGGAGCCCAAATTTTTTCAAATTGATGCCACTTATTACAGCTCATCGGAGGAAGATCTACCACTTGAGGAACCTGAGGCGGTAGAAGAGGACAACCAAAAGGACAATGTCCCTGACGAACCAGTTATTTCACTACATGCTCTGGCAGGGATTTCTTCACCTCAAACTCTCAAAATCAAAGGTTTTATTAAACATCACCCAGTAGTAGTCCTGATTGATAGTGGAAGTACACATAATTTCATCCATCAAAAAGTCGCGGAAGCAGTGCATTGTTTTGTACGAGCATTTTCTAACTTCCAAGTCCAAATTGCGGATGGGGGCACAATGAAATGTCAAGGTTGTTGTGAAAATGTCAAACTTGAAATGGGGGATCATCAGTTGAAGACCCACATGTTTGCAATACACATGGGTGGGTGCGACATTGTCCTTGGGGCTGAATGGCTTCGCACCCTTGGGCCAATCACAATGGATTTCCAGGAGTTATATATGAGTTTTAAGAAGAACAACTCCACACATACCCTCCGTGGACTCCAAGTGGGAGCCCCCTCTATCATCAGCTCGAGTAAGATGGAAAAATTTCTAAAAAAGGGCCATCATGGAGTTATAGCTCAATTTAATGCCATCCAGGTAGTCGAAACCAAGTCTTTGCCGATTCATCCTAAGATGCAACAAATTTTAAATAACCATCTGCCGGTATTTAACAAGCCTCATGAGCTTCCACCCTCGAGAGGGGAACATGATCATAGCATCACCTTGGTTCCTGGGGCCCAACCCCAAAATGTGCGCCCATACAGATATTTGTTCACCCAAAAGAATGAAATAGAAAAAATAATCAAGGAACTTTTGGAAGCAGGTGTCATACGTCCCAGCATTAGTCCTTATTCATCACCGGTTGGTCATGGTTACTCAAGAAAGATGGGGAAATGGCGGATGTGTCCAGACTTCAGGGCCCTCAATAAGTTGACAGTCAAAGATAAATTTCCCATCCCGGTGGTTGATGATTTGCTAGATGAACTCAATGGGGCTCAATTCTTCACTAAGCTCGATCTTCACTCAGGCTACCACCAAATTCGCATGAAGGAAGTCGACATTCCAAAGACTACTTTCCGAACTCATGAAGCCCATTATGAGTTCTTGGTCATGCCATTCGGTCTTTGTAATGCCCCATCTACTTTTCAGAGCCTTATGACCATCTTCTCAAACCATATCTCAGGAAATTCCTTCTTGTCTTCTTCGATGACATCCTCATCTATAGTTGCACTTGGGCCGCACATCTTCAGCATGTAGATTACTCTTGCAACTGCTCCGCAAGCATCAATTATTTATTAAGATGTCCAAGTGTTTGTTTGGCATGGAAGAAGTTGAGTATTTGGGCCACATTGTGGGGCGTGCAGGTGTCAAGGTGGACCCCAAAAAGATCCAGGCAATGCAAGATTGGCCTCAACCTAAGACCTTGAAGAGCCTGAGAGGATTTTTGGGTCTCACAGGCTATTATCGCAAATTCGTCCGCAATTATGGTCGCATAGCGAAGCCCCTCACGCAAATCCTGAAGAAAAATTCATTCTTCTGGAATGAGGATGCACAACAGGCATTTACAGCTCTAAAAAATGCCATGTGTTCCACTCCAGTCTTAGCACTACCGGATTTCACCAAATCTTTTGTCATTAAATGTGATGCTTCAGGTACACGTATTGGGGCAGTCTTAAAGCAAGAAGGTGAACCTTTGGCCTTCAAAAGACAACAACTAAGTGGGAAGAATCTGAGTCATTCTACCTATGAGAAGGAAATGATGGCCATCTTACATATAGTAGAGACCTGGCGTCCTTACTTACTGGGGCGACGTTTCCAAATCCGCATAGACCATCAAAGTCTTAAATATTTTTTGGAGCAACGCCTATCCTCCCCAAAACAAAATAAATGGCTTGCCAAAATGTTGGGATATGATTATGAGATCGTTTACAAAAAAGGGAAAGAAAATAGTGTAGCAGATGCATTATCTCGCCAATTTGAGGAAGAAAGTACCCTGCTAGCAATTTCCCTTCCCATTCCAGAATGGATTGAAGAGGCTCACAGGGAATGGTTGTCACATCCCGGGCTCTCCCAACTCATTTCTCAATTGCAGGCGGATCCAAATCCCACCAAGGGCTACTCGTGGCAGAATGAGATTCTTCGCTACAGGGACAGAG